>SNQN01001832.1:8600-29220 GCA_008642245.1 Bassia scoparia
TACTAAGTTAGATGTACTAAGATAGATGACTAGTTGAATCGTAATCGAAATATATTCGAAATCTCTTTCCGATCATGTCAACTACAGATATTTCAATTTCTATTAAATTCTAATTTTTATGATTTTGTTTACTATTCTAAGAAATTTGATATCCTATGTTTTATATCGTTTTGTTTATCTTTTTAATATGCCCTGCCGTACTAAGTTACTTGAGATGTACTTAGAATCATATTTTGATGATGTTTGTGTAACACAATTCTGTAAATAATAATTCCGAATCAATTTGATGTCGATTTCCTTTAAATTCAATTAAGTTATTTTAGATTTAATTATATTAAGTTTATTGTGCTATAAATTAATAAAGTTAAGAACAAGAAAAACCAACCACTAAATACTACAAAATTCCCATTCCCTAAATGAACAAACGACACTCATTCCCTAAAAAACCCTATGACTAAACATCAACCACACGATCATTTTGATATCAAACGGTCTCAAGGGTTTTATGGTGTCCCGGATTGCCAACATCAGCAATTCCTTTCATGCCAATTTTGAAGATTACCGCCATACTTTCCCTCCAAAAATTTGTCCTTCAGACAAGGAAATTAGAAAGAGAACACAAGCAATTGTCAGAAGTAAAGTTTCAACGAAATGGAGACACCAAAACCAAAAAATGTCTCCAAAACCCCATCATTCATTAGTAGGATGGATGTCCTCAGGAGCACTTGCACTGAAATCTCTTTTGTTAACTTCACATATTTCAACCCCAAAGACACTGGCGATGAAGTTCTTACAACGGAAGAGATTCATCAAATGCTTCTTTACCCAAATGGGCGATGTCTTGAAAAGTTTCCAAATCTCAAGATGAAGGAAAATTGTGGGGAAACTATGCCTGCATACCTACCAAACTACAATGACATGAAAGGCATGGTAGATCTGGAGAAGCTCCAACTGAAATTGGAAGTATACGCAATGGACAACCCAGATTTACACATTTCACAATCTGCTTTTTTCAAGCTTATTAAGGACCCAACGCCGGATGTAACGATCACAAATCCATTGTTTATTTTGAATGAAGGTAAGGTTGTGCTTGAGATTGGATCTTTCACTGATTGTGTACAAGTGTTCTGTGTGCCTAGGTATATGTGGTCAATACACTTCCAGCTTCAAAGGAATCATATGTTGTTTTATCCGAGCGTTATTGTCAACATGCTTAGTCTTAAATGTGAGTTTTCTAACGATGTTGTTGTTGAAGAAGACTTCAATTTAGTGGTTTGGAATGCGAGGGGTTTGGCACGCCCATCTCTAGGTGGTAACCTACAGCTGATAATGAGAAGGTACTCACCTAAGGTGATTGTAATTACGGAACCACGAATCTCAAAAGCTAACTTCAACATTGTAAGTCAACAACTGAACATTGAGTTGGATTGGATAATTGCTGATTCGGTTGGAATTAGTGGGGGATTAGTGATAATGTGGAAGAAAAAAGGAATCCAAGAAGCATGTATCGAAGAGGTGACCTCTTGTAAAACTATCATCAAAGGACGGATCCAGGTTTGTGGCTTTAATTAGTGTAGAAATTGAATATAGTTTCCGTTGTTAATTATAATTATATGTCATTTGGCTATTGTTTCAATAATTCGATCACAGTAAACTCTAACCCTAACATTTTTGGTGATAACTTGTAGGTTGGAAAGTAAGATGAATCATGCCCCATGTAGGGTGATGTTGGATGAGTTTGTAGATCAATATTGATTCCCAAAATCAATTGGCAGAAGGTTTAACACATGAAGCAGTGGAAATTAATATAGTAACAATATGTTTTTCAGTTGGATGTTTCTTTGCAGTGTAATGCTTGTTTGTTTTCCTGCAATCATCTAGTTGCTATTAAAGTTGTCATTTAAGGTGGTGTGAAAACCCAGATATGGGTTAAGTACCTAAAAACGTTACTAGATATTCAACTTTGTTGAAGAATATTCGATGACTACCGCGTTTCTATTTATTAGCAGTATAGTATGAATTTGTTTATGATTTTGAGCCTAACAAAACAATTTACATAAGAAAGCAAATTATTTGGATTTCGTTGCATTCACAACAATTAATTTAAAACCAGTAAAATGTGATACATCAAAGGAAGTCATTCATAGCTACGAATCTAAAGTCTGGACTAGTAATTTATGTTAAGCATGCAACAAAAACGTATTCAAGACTACACATAGTGTACATGTTAAGGTCATGAAAGGTTGAGTAATGGGTCTATGTTGTCGAACGATAACTCGTTTCTGCACACGAGGTCATCCTGTTGTGCGACGTACACCTCTGACACCCCTACAATATCTGCAAATGAAACGGACTTCCTACGCTTAACCTGTAATACAATTAGGCGATGATTCAGTAACAATGTTAATGCCATCACTAATGAGCCGAATAACAAGGCGCATAGAATAAATACCGGTATTTTTAGGCACTCGCTGGTTGAATGATTCCCGAAAGCAGGGCTCTATACGTTAAAGAGTGTCAAAGGCTAATAGACGAAGAACTTTAAAAAAAACATCCATGCAACAAAAATCACAAAGAAATAACATACCTCTTGGGTTGGGTTGTAGCAGTTGTCCTCGGTGTCTACCACCAACGTATTAACGTTTGTGGTCTTAGTAGGAATGGCCTTAGGGGGCCGTCCCCTCTTTTTCTTGTTGTCAGTGTTCCCATCCTTTTTTTTGCTGTACCAACCCGTTTCCATTGAGGATTTGTATCGTGACCCTCTTGGTCTCCCACGTTTTTTGGGAACAGGGGGATCCTTTACAGAATGTGTTGATGAATTGCAACTGCAAGGAGTTCCATTCACACCCACCGAACCGGAATTTGGATGACAACCTGAGCTTGTACACATTGGACTAGCGAGGTTATTGTTTAATTCATCAGATAACATGGGACCCGATGGTGCCCTACCGTTTACGTTTGAATTAGCAATAGAAGCTGTGTTATCAGACTGATCTTTTTGTCCCTTATTCTCCCTTAAATCTTGTTCTATCCTTTCAAGTCCCCGGAGAACAATTTCAGTTGCATCATCAGACTTTGAAGCAAGTTCTTATATTGGTTCGAAGGCAACAGACATCGTATGAAGGCGAGCAACTTCTTTGGTCCTTGAGAGATCATGGTACGCTACTTTCACAGACATATGCTTGCGCTCTACATCTTTCCTCCATCGCCTTAGAATAAATTTTGGTGGAATCTCGTCAACCAGCAACTTGTCGTAAACACGGACCAAATGCCTGCACATTATGCCTTCCGTCTGAAACTTGTAGCAGTTACAACTTGCTTCCCGAGAATGAACATTGAAATCAACACAGTAAGATGTTCGCTTGTCGGTAACCATCCAAGTCCCGACATCTTTTTGCTTCACCCAAACCCGATCTTGAATAACAAACTTCATGTTATCGGAATCAACAATGTGCTCACAATCAACCATTACGTAAGTCATCTTCTGACATTCAGATTGAAACCTCTTGAAAATCTCAGATGTATAATAATTACGAAACATCCTTTCTAGTGCGTAGGCAGTACACAGATATTGCTTGAGTACTTCCGACTTCAGATCTGCTTCATTCTCCTGGAATATACGCTTCTCAACGGCCTGAACATATTTCTCACCGAACTCACAAAACGGAGTGTCCCGAGTCAGGTATTGGTCAAAAAAACTGTTAATGCTTTCTCACCTTTGAGTCGACCTCATTCCGGCCCAAAAATGATCGGTCATGTAACAAGGCACCCACATATGACGCTCAACAAATAACACGCTCAACCAATCGTTATTCTCCAACTCAAACTTGATCAAAACGGCCTTCCATCGGATCTCAAAATCAACAGGACCAAGACTATTATAAACAGCATCCAGCAGTGCGTCCTTTATGTCAGCGTACCTGTAAATTTGAGGACAACAGGAATCACAAAACCAAAATAAAATACATGACAACATACCACACAATTACACAACAATATAAAACACTAACTTTTCATGATAACCTAATTTGTAAGGGAGCTTCTGCAAAATGTGCCATATGCACCATCGGTGTCTTGTGTGTGGCATTACGTCCTCTAACGGTTTCCGCATGGCCGCAACTTGGTCTGTGAGTATGCCACCTGGTGCAACGCCGTTCATGCACTGCAACCATTGCCTGAAGACCCATTCAAAGGTCTCGGAATCCTCATTTGAGATTAGAGCACAGCCGAATAAAATGGTCTGACCATGATGATTGACACCGACAAAGTTTGCAAAGGGAAGAGCGTACTGATTGGTTAGATAAGTGGTGTCTCCACCCTTCATCTTAAGCCTTCTATGCTCATGGACAACATGTCTAATATCCGCCTCGGTGAAAGGCATGTTATGATAACCACCCCTCTCATGAGCAAGACAATTCATYATTTTAGAAATAGGAACCCCAGCATGATAGTCACTCAAGATCCTTCTCTTCAAGGAATCAGATAASGATTCCATWCGATACTCCTTAACCATTTTTGCGTTACGTGGTTTGGGAGTATGGTTAGTGTGTTCCAAAWRAACGCTACGTATAACCCACTGCTTCACAGGGTTAATAGTTGCATATAGCTTCGCCTCGCAGAAACACTTCTTTGATTTCCGCCTACGAGGAAATCCAGATTCTTTTTCTTTGGTAAAGCACTGACCACCTTCCTTGGTAAGTTGCTTTAGCTTCCTTTTAGATGGTGCATCGGGATCACCTGAACAGGAACACCTCCAAGTTGTTGCCCTGCGTTCTTTGCCCGTCCTGTACGAACCTTGTGGCCTAATTACACCAAACCCAATAGACTTTGCATATTTCTTATAAAATTTCTCCAGATCAACCATGGTTTCAAATACCATTCCCACCCTAGGCTCCTCAGCAACCAGATCAGACTCACACTCAACACCAGGTGAAGCTATTTCAGATGATATCCCACCCTTCTTAGACAACAACCTAGGACTACGTCTAGGAGTGACCCGGATGTCATTATCATTAGCAAAGCACCTTGGTGAGATAGGCTCATCTTGTAATACCACATTGTTTCTTATGCAAGCCTCTACCAAAGTCAGGAAAAAAATTAAATAGTTAAAAAGACTACTCTCGCATTGTGGGAAAACTACAGCCATTTAAATTCGTTCGTAATTTGACCAGAATCGTAATAAACACGGAAAACCAAATTAGGTAAATCTGACAATTTCTGGAAAATTCAAAATGATTTTACACGAGCATCAAATAATTTGAACTAAAATGAATTCTTACAATCCAAAACGTTATACAGGAAAAAACATTAACAACATACTGTATGCAACTGGAAATGTGAAGTGGGTCATTGGCTGAAATTCAAAATCAAAATCAAACTACACCAACACAAACCTCAATTTTGTTTTAACAACAACATACTGATAATTCAGAATTAGAAAACATACCAACCGACTTCTGCAAGGCATTGTGGACAAACTCCTCCTCCTCGCGTGAATCCAGGTCTTCGCGTTGAGTTTCCATGAATGGATGAAATTCGTCCAAATTATAATTAGGAGGAGGAGAGCAGGATGAGGGAAAATAGTTAACGAAGAAGAAGATGAGCTAAATTACCTAAGTTAACCAGGGTAAACATACCTAACTAAACCGTACCGAACAAAACGGACAACGACACCATCAACGGAACGAGGGATTCACCGTCAAACTTAAAAAGAGTTAGTGGAGCACGTGACATCTCAAGAATTTGGCGAATATTCACGAAATTGCCACTGGATTGATACTCCGAAAGCAATCCTGGGGATTGCTCAGAAATTGCCCATTGTTTAATCATAGTTTAATGTCACCACTTGACCCCTCAATTAAGGGATATACAGTGTACATGCTTAAACTCCGTAATGAGCATTTTCCATTTAACATATAATTCAACAAGCTTAGCATATCGCCAAAAGATTAAATTATCCTACTTATTGAGAACTTTCTAAGTTCATCAATATCAATTTTAAAGCATCAGAATTCAGAAACTTGCAAAGCAAATTGGAATACTCAATTACCTGATTTCGTGGAGCAAATTGGAATGTACCTTTGGATTTTGAATTTTAGGCTGAATCATTGTACCTTTGGATTGAATTATCAATTTCATACGGAGTACTTGATTACTTGAGTAGTACTGTCGAGTTCTATTTGTTTTTATTATGGGTGTCTGATYAAGCCATTTAGTTGGTGATTTGAATTCGTAGTATTGGATTGTGAAGTCTGCTAATTACTGTATTTGTGTTTCCACTGTACTGCATTGCATTTCATTGTTATCAATCTAATCTAATTCATCTTTATCATCAATTTACTGTACTGCATTGCATTTCATTGTTATCAATCTAATCTAATTCATCTTTATCATCAATTTAGACCAGCTACTAATAGCGTCATAGCTTCTTCTCAGGCTTTCATTCAAGGGTTCTGCGGTTCTCTGTTGAAGCAGATTATTAGGTAATTTTTTTTTTGTTTTTATTTTTCATCATAGAATATCAATTTCACACTTGAGTAATAGGATTTTGTTTTTGTTCTTGTTCTTTATATATTTGACGAGGTTGTAATAGTAACTGYTAATTGATTGATTGATTGATTAATTTATTAGTTGATTTTGATGCTAGTTTGAGTGAATTTGAATATCTGTTCGTTTGATTATGCCAATGAAGTTGATTTGGATTTTGGAGTCTCAATGAAGCTGTCGGAACTGAGTTGCTGATCGTTCTATTTGTATTTGTATTGAATTGAATTGGATTGAATAATACGGACAACTAATTTGGGGATGTTTCTGTGTTCAGGACGCAAGGAAGTTGTAATGGACAAACGGCTAAAACCAGGTACTACCTTCCAGCATAGGCATGGGGAAAATAGCGGCAGTAATAGCACAAACGAAGACAGGCTCAGTAGCTTGCCTACTGGGTTGTTAATTTATCTTCTTTCTTTCCTTCCCACCAAGGATGCTGCTGCTATCTGCATCCTCTCACGCCGATTATGTCGTGTTTTTCCTTTGCTTACCACCCTTGACTTCGATGCCACCCATATACGTCATTGTTTTGCTCATCCCTCTGCTATCCAACACTTCCCCTCGTTTGTCTCCTTTGTCAATGCTGTCCTCTGTTCATCCCAATCTCGGAACCTCACAAAGTTTAGACTTCGAGTGGGTGTGGATTTTTCCATCAGGAACAGTTGGGACTGCCATAGTATTGACAGTAATTGTTTACCTGATTTGAAATCTTCTCAAGTTAACGCTTGGATCTCTTTTCCATTAACCCGTCTTGGCCTTACTGAACTCGACATCCGTCTACCCATCAACGAACCAGGTGATGCTCAGCTACCCCCAGAAATTTTCACTTGCGAATCTTTGGAGGTGTTGAAGCTTGATGTTAACCTTGGGTTTCCTCTTGTTTCCACTTTTCGTCTTCCTAACTTGAAACTTTGTCACCTCCGCTCCTCCCTCTTTTCTGAAGAGGACTTTTTAAGTAGGCTGGTTTCAAGCTGCCCTTTACTTGAAGACTTCTCTCTGGTAGCGTACTGCGACCATCTCCATTGTGTTAGGATCTCTTCGCCTTCTCTTAGACGGTTGCATTTAACTTTTTATAGATCTGATGATGATGATGATGATGATATTTGGACTGATGATGTGATTATTAATGCTCCCAATTTGGAGTATCTTTCCTACCTTGACAATTTAGCATTGCAGTACTCTGTACAAAACATGCCTCACCTTGTTAACGCAGTCATAAGACTAAAAAGTATTGTATGGTTTCCACCATATGAGGTTCATAATCGGCAAGTCTTTAACCTCATCAGACCCCTGTCTAATGCTCAAGAACTATCGTTGTTAACCAGGTGCATTGAGGTCTGTCTGATTCTCCAATTACATTGCCTCTTCAAGGTTCGTCAATTAATTTTCTCAACTATTAAATTCTAACTGACTTTGTTATGTTTTGTTTGAAGGCTCTACACTTTGCTGATGTAAAAGAAGAAAAACTGCCTGTTTTTCCCAATTTGAAATGCCTACAGCTCGGTTATGATGGTCATTTGTCCTGGGATCGAGTGCTGTTACTATTTCTTAATCGTTCGCCCGTGCTAGAAACACTTGTTTTTCCACAGGTTAGCATGTACACTACATCTTTTGTCCCAAAAAAATAAAGCTGCTTTATGTATAGGTTGCTAATCTCATGTGGTGCAAGGTGCAAACTTTGTCAGAAATTTACTGGGAGTGATTTTCTAACAATGGTGTAACTCTGGTGTTTTGTTTTTTCGTCTACTTGAAATTGCAGGGACTAGATCGTGCCCCTAATCCAGCTTCAATTAGTATATGTAGAAAGGAGTTATTGGATTCGGAAGAAAAGTTTTTCAGAGAAACTCAAACAGTTCCTCAGTGTTGTAGGGTTCATCTCAAAAGAATTGTGATAAAGAAGTTCTATGGTTCAGAACGCGAAGTTTATTTGATCCAGTTTTTGTTAAGACAATCATATGTTCTCCAGGAATTGGTTATATCACGAGAACTGTGTCGTGTTGTTGTTCCGGATAAAAAGCCAATTGAGGACAAATTGAACATGTTACCAAGGGCCTCACATAATTGCTCTATTCAAATGCTGAGATGATTTGTTCAGACTAGGGTAATTGTCGGTCCAGTCGAGACCGAGCTTTGCTAAGCTTGGCTCGTGTTCGTTTAAGTTTTTTCGAGTCGAACTCGAAAATTGTTGAGCCAATCTTTTGACTGAGCCTTTAACATTGTTGAGTAGTTATACTAAGTATTATTCCCGTTTTTCTTGTCTTTATTTTTCTTTTTAATTTTTTCTTGGTTTTGTTCATTTTTTATGTAATAAATTTGTTAACTTTTTTATATGTAAGATTAAGCTTTTATTTTTTTTTATTGCCGATCTTATGTTCAAGAACTATCTTTGTTAACTTGGTAAATGTTGTTTTAAAAAAGTATGTATCACTACCATTTTATATTTTATCGATTCTAATGTATGTATTTTCATCCTTATAGTACTCCTTTGTTGAAAGGATTGTTTACATTTTGAAAATTAGGTATAGAGCGAGAAACACATTCATACGAATCTTATTAGTTCATTGGTTTTTAATGATCAAGTTTTTGTAAATATAATAAAAGATATTGAGGTGTATACAAGTGAATTGAAAATTACATAAAAGAATTGACATTTTTGTAAGCCTTCGAAACAACCTTCCTCTCCAAATCTTCGTTTTCACTCTAAATAAGGGTTTGGTAGAGTTTCTCTTCATTCATCCTTGAATCCAAGGTAAGGTTCGTTCGTTTCATATTTCCTATTCTCAAATATCACACGTTTCATAAGCCTGTGGTTGTTTTTGATCTCGTCTCGCACACGCCCTTTTTCTACTCTCGTTTCTTCTCGGTTTCTTTCGAATTCTAAAAGGAGACCGTCGGTCTTGGAGTAGGTTTCAGCTGCCCTCATGGCCGGTGAGTCGCCCTCAAAGCGGCACCTTTGAAGTTTGGGTGGGGAGCGATCTTTGGGTATTGTATCGATGGTTTGTATCGTCTTCGTGCAGGGAATTGATAGGAGCTTTTTTCCTCTTACGATTCTACTTACAAGTGGTGCTGGGAGGTTGTGTGATTGTCCTAATGGTGGCTCCGATGGGGGGCTGCTGGTCGATGGAATGCGCAGGCAGTGGACGAGGATGGAATAGTTTCGTCGAATGTGATGGAGGGTGTGATCTAACCTTGTTTTATTGGATGTTAATATTAGGTTTTTTTTATTTTATTTATCTTAATAAGGATGCCCGCATATTTTAATAGTTTTGTTTTTAAAAATTGGGTCTTTTGGGATTTGGGTATGTTTTGAATCGCAATTTCTAGGATTGGTTGGATTTTTTCCCTTCGCTCTTTCAAATTCTACTCTAAGGATGAGACCTGGCTGCGTCTATGTCCTCTATTTGGCGGCTATCAGTGTCGGCTAGTACATGGGTTGTGCTAATGGCTATGGCCAGTTTTGTGCGGGAAATTGGTTCAACTTGCTGGTGTTTTCGCTGATCTTCTTCGGACTTGGTGAGTGTGGTTTCATTCTATTTGTCATTATTGGGGAAACTTCAACGTTTACAGGCCGACCCAACTACGCAAAAACAGATTAAATGTTCGAATTCGCCGCGAACTCACAGATCCGTACTGCTTCAGATGAAGGGAATTTCTTAAGGCGATTTTAAACTTAAATATGTTTTATTAATGCTAAATGTTCATAGGTCCTATGGATATTTGTTATACAACTTATAATTTTATCATTTTTGTCAAATTGTAATTGCCGTTTGGTTTTACATATGAAAGAAACGTATTTAGCTTTTTACGTCAAATAAAATGAAAATTACATAAAAAGTAAACGTAACAATATTTATAATTTTTAAGACAAAGGGAGTATATCATAATATTTTTTTTAGATGAAGGTGTAATATATAATTTTCCACCACCTCAAATTTTAAATAATGGGAGAAAAAAATTAAGGAAAAATGGAATTAAATAATCCGAACTTTAGGCATTCCGTTCAAAAATAATCCCAACTCAGGTTTATTTCATAAATAATCTTATTTATTACCATATCTTCTCAAAACAATCCTTTTGACTTTAACCTGTTAACCAGGTAAAATTATTCTTTTTTTTTTGTTTTAAAACTCCTAAAATTATCCACCATTCAAACCCTCACCACCACCATAACTCCACCCTCCATAATCAACCACCACCGCACCCTCTCACTCCTGCCAAACCACAATCAACCCCAACCGCCTCCAACCTGCAACCCAACGACCCACAACTCGGGAAACCACAACACCACAACTCGCGAAAACCCGCAACATCCCCACAGCGAATGCGACCCACGCATCACCGATTTAACCACCAACAACGCGATTATGTTGATGTTTGTTCGATTGTTTAGTATGACTGGCGGCGATTCAGTGGTTGTGGTTATTTGGCGGTGTGTGCTAGTATTTGGTGGTCGGGTGGTTTTAATTGGGTTTGGGTTGCGGGAATGGTGTTGGTGGTTGATTTTTTGTGCCAGTTGGTGGTGTTGGTGAAGGTGAAGGTGGTTGCGGGAATGAGTTCTGGGTTGCGGGAATGGTGTTGGTGGTGTTGGTGGTGATATTTGTGGCAGTTGCGGTGAAGGTGAAGGTGGTTGCGGGAATGGGTTTGGGTTGCGGGAATGGTGTTGGTGGGTGATTTTTGTGGCAGTTGCGGGATGAAGGTGAAGGTGGTTCGAGGAGGGCAGGGCTTGGTGTGGGTGGTGGTTATGCGCCAGGCCGGTGGTTTGAAGGAGTAGGGAGTCTGAGTAGGCTGCTGCTGCTAGCAAATGCAAAGAAGGAAAAAAAAGAAGGAACCGGTTAAAACCTGCTCCAGCAGGTTAACAATTGGTAAAGGCTCGTTAATAGAAGATTAGGGATTTAAATGGGATTATTAAGAAATAAACACACACGATCAGATTAATTTGAGAAGAGAGGCAAAAGTTGGGATTATTAAATTTCATTTTTCCAAAAATTAAAGCAAACGAAGTTGGTATGAATTATTGCGTGTGGTTTGGATATGTAATTACATTGAGTATAGTTCAAAACGACAAATCAACGTCGGAAAGAAGTTTTTTGGCCGGAATTCACTTTCGTGGTACCATTTCAAAAAACTTTGTTTTATTTTATGGGAAATGCTAAATAATAGCCCTAAGGGCTGATGAGATAATCACTACATATAAACTTCTTAAACTAAAATAATTTGAAAAATCATGAAAAATTACACTTGTTTGAGAATATTTAATACATATTTGAACTTTTTCTTCTACTTTAGCTTCTTATCCATAGCTTGTTAGGACATGTTTTAGCATTTCTTATTTTATTTTAATTTGGTATTTTCCCACGAAAAGTACTCATATCTTTCTCGTAATAAAAAAAAAGACTCAATTTCTTGGTATTTCTCACAAATAATTATGCCCTTTATTTTGGACTTTATTCTATAGTATCGTATACTTCGGTTTAATTCAATTCATTTCAGTCAAAATTATTCAAATAGACATTGGGGTTCCATGTAATTTCGGACGGGTCTCCCCAACCCACACGCGTTTAAACTTGATTTCCTAAGCCCAAATGCAAATATCCTATAGAACTTATCTCTATCTGTATAAGGAAGGGGGAGGTGTGACGGCGGTGTCCTATGAAATTCCATTATATCATTAAATTCTTCTTTACTCTTTATTTACATCGGGTAAATTTGAGAGTTTAATTACAAATCTCATAAATGTAGCAATATCAGGGGAAAAAAAATATATCAAAAGAATGCTAATTTAGTAGAGAGAAACTAATTTGGAGAATTTTTTTGAAGAAATGGAAAACGGAAAGAAATGAAGAGTGAAAAACTTTTTTTTTTTGCACGTGTTGTTATGTAGCGCGTGGGTTGAGGGGAGGGAGGGTCATGTAAACTACACAGTGTTCAATGGTGTATCTAATGTAATTGGCACTTTAGGTAGATCAAATCTGATTTAGTTCTATAAAAACGAGGCCTTTGTGTCATTTGATGTAAAGATTATTGGTCATAGCTTAACAATGAAGTATTTAGAACCAATTTCAAATTTGGCATTCTTGAGTCTTGATTTCAACATGCACGTAGTGGAGATTTTGGTTTACTTTAATGATTTTATCAATAACCCCAATTTCACGCCTTCAAAAGAATAAAGCTCTTAAGTCTTAGCAAAAAGGATACACACAATTACAAGTTTTAACAACTATCTTATAATACACGTTATTACCAACACCAATGACAGTATGACAACCATCATCAAACTCAGAGGAATTTTACTAATCACCCTTTTTCCAAATTTGTTAATCAATTTTCATTTGATCATATATTTCACTAAATCAAATGAAACTACCTTCGCTGAAACTAAGCATTTGTAATTAATATCATACTTTAATTCCATGATTGTAACTGTACTTAGACGCGTAAAGCAGTGATATAGACTAATCAAAATCAAACCTTAAATTAGAGTATTCATACATAAACCTGTAAAAAAAAAATAAAAGCAACAACACAAAACCACAAAAAAGAGAAAAATCACCCCAAAAAGAACACTCCCTAGGTCCCAGAAGGAGCCCCTCCTTACTTTCCCACAAACACCTCGCTTAAAGTTTGCAACATCCCAATTATTTCCATTCACCAAAACTCCCAAAAAATAACACCCAAAATCAACTATTTTTTTGAAATAAAAAAAAAAAACACAACAATTGCTCTAATGGGTTTCAAAACTTTTCAATTCACAACCTTAATGCTGTCTCTAATAGTATCATTCTTTCTTATCCAGGCTGTTTTTTGCTCTGCTTCAAACAGATTACACAGATTTTAGTGTACAATAGGATGTGCAAGACCAGATCTTTCCAGACTCTTTGGGTTATAACTCAAAACCAGAAAGCCCTTTTGATGCTCTGATATCACAATATCATCCGTAAGACCAATTTCACGGTCAAGACTCTGCAGGACGAAAACCTCAGAAGCTGCAATCTTGGACTGTACCAAGCAGGGGAGACCTGAAACTCAGTTGACCTGAACATTGTTGTAGTGATTCCTAAGACAGCCAAGAAAATACTGTGGTAGTGGCTCAATAGCAAGTCCAGAATTCAGCTAAATGGCGTGTTTACATGAGGTATGAAATCAGTGGGGTTTAAAGCAGGCTTTCAAGCCGAATTACTGTACATAGAACTTGTAAAAAAAAGGGGAGGTGAGAAATGGGGGGTTTGAAGGGAAAAGAGACAGTGGTGTTTCACGCAGGTGAAAAGTGGGGTTTGTGAAGTGGAAATGGGTTTTATGCAACAAGTTACGACGTCGTTTTATGCTTTGGGGGCAATGCGAGGTGAGGATTTGGAGGGATATGTGTATGTGTGAGAACTGCCATTGTGAAACGATGAAGTTGAATGTGGTGATTCAGTTTCTGGGCGTGTATTTGAATCAGTTGTTTCATACAAGCTACACTGTATTATCTAATGGGTGGGATCAGGAAAAGCTTCCTCATCAGCAAGTACCTTACTTCATTTTAGGTACTTTTCTAACTATTACAGTCATCTGTTTATTATTGCTTACAAAGTAAGATCACACAAGTCACACTAGTGTATATATAGTAACAACTGGAAGTATTGGTTTACAAGTACAATAGTCCCGCGTGACGTGTAATTGATAGGAGTTTCAACCTTGCCGCTTTCACCATCCAAGGTTTTATAGGTGCGGGTCCCTTATTGAACATCTCTTACCATCCTTTTCACTTTTTGAACGGTCTAATGTAGAGCCTAACATTTTAGTTATTTAAGAGAGTTGCGCGGTTACAATATGGTCATTATTTCTTGCCATCCTAAGGAACACCGTACTAGCGACATATATAATCTGTAAGCTGATAGCCAATATGATAAAGAGAATGTTAAAATGCATATTGCAATATACGCAAGATGTGAACACAGAAAACAAGAGTAGTGCGATATAGTGAGATAATGATTATATTATGGTGCTAGATACTCTCGAATACAGCTGTTAGGTTATACAGATAGTGGCTGATTTAGTGTGCCATGATGCTAATCAATGTGCTATTAAGAATGAAACGCAGTACCTCAATAATTCAAATGTTTTTAGTGAAGCATTATTGTGTTGGTTTTGACATAGGCGCAAAATTCAGTATATGAATTTATCTAAGACTATTTTATTTTGTAGAATTATTATGTTCGAATTCAATAGTTATGTGGTGTTTCTAAGTAGATTATGAACAGAATAAGTAATCAGGGGAATCAGGGATGTGAAAATCAATTACATATCTGAACTTCTTGTTAATAGCCGAAAAGTGGTTTTAATGAGTATGATTAATAGAAGAACTGACATGTTCTTAAGAGAAGTTAGAGCATAAACTCTCCTAGTTAAATACTACCCGTCCGTAACATAAAAGCTTGCAGACGATGGGGGGACATAAGTGGAGGGAAAGTGTCCCATCGTTGCATTAGTTTTATGTCTACGAGAGGGCAGTATAAAAGTACCGTTAGCAATGATTCAGCGCATGCTCCACTTAGAGCTTTAGACGGGATAAATCTCTCTCTTGGAGCTGATACAGTCGGTTGGGTCGAGAATTTGTAATGCTGCAAGCTAACAAATTTGAGTCTAGGCAACTGGATTTATAATTTAAGCCTGCAACATGATCATAAGCATAAAACTACATCAACCGACAATTTGAGCCAGGAGAGCGCCAGAGTGAAATCGGCAATAACATGTTGGGGAAACCTGTGAAACTAAGAAATTATTGAGGCGGGCTCATGTTGATCTCAGCTCTTATCCTTACTCTTCGGCAACCCAATAAAGAAAGATAAAAAGGTCTAGAAGTTGCATATTTGAAGTTGGGTGGAAGAAACTTTAATAAAAATGCAACAAAAACAAGAGGACAATTGGTAGATCCATTAGCATACTAGTTAGTATTTCTGTCAACTGTCCTGTACTGTGGTAGGAAATAAGATTTAGACAATCACAATTGGTTGTATGCCAAACATTGCATTTGTAGTTACATA
Source organism: Bassia scoparia (assembly GCA_008642245.1). Lineage (NCBI taxonomy): Eukaryota > Viridiplantae > Streptophyta > Magnoliopsida > Caryophyllales > Amaranthaceae > Bassia > Bassia scoparia. The sequence continues at coordinate 24,170 of SNQN01001832.1, forward strand.
AGAGTTGGGTTTCTGAACATTGAGATGTCCATAATGTCATAATATGCTTTTAGTCTCTTTCTTGCTTTCTTTCAAAATCTTAGTCTAAGAAAGGAAAGATTAATATTAAAGTTATTACACAAGTACATGTAGATATTGCATTTATTCGACTGATTCGAACTTTGAATTAATTTTGGACATGGTTTACCACGTTAAGCAATCCCAAGGTCTAGATCAATCTCCATGAGTAAATCACTGCTATAGAAAGCTGTTACACATATTGGTGTTAAAGGTCTTTTTAGATTTCTGCTTCAACATAGTTTCTGATGATGAGTTGTTGATATGATGAAAATAGTTCAAAAAGTGACAGCTGCATCTGCTAAAAAGCAGTTTGTTCTTCCTGATAACAAATATGTCGTATGTTAATCCCAGTCTTCCCGTGAATGTATTTGTTTCTTTTTTAAACCCAGGGTTCCATAATCGAACCTTCAGAGATATCGCAAAGCTCACAATAATATATTTTTTGCTGATCATTGCAGGAACAAGCCATGGTACAAGCGAGAAAAGTGGGCCATAGGCTGTGGGATGGTACATGAGCGGCAGAGATTTGGTAGTGGTTTGTTTCTGCTATTCACAAATCGGTGTTGAAGAAAAACCGTCAAAACATTCACTACGGGAGGATGATCATATAAGCGACTTTTGCCCTTTTTTTCACATTTGATTGACCATGTACAAAAACACTTATTGTTTGGTAATTCATAGTCCTGCAAAATTTCTGATAAAAACTTCCAATTTGTAAATGCTTTTTTTGGTGTAACTACTTGGTTTATTTGTTAATCACTAACAGTCATTGTTAAGAATAACACAAATGAAATTGCATTCCCTACGAGGAAAACATTAAGTACAAAAATCGACATTCATTTGACCTTATTAGAGATTTTCCCTTTAATAATAGTTTTTTGGTCACCCAATAGGAATTTTCCTCCTGAAATTATTCGGCAATGGGCAAAATATTTCACAAGCTTGATACAAGATTTCTTCAAGTTTTCTACCAAAAAAATACCACATCGAAACAACACATTTGATAAATAATACTATCAATAAGCACTGATAAATTAAGACACGAAAATGGAAGAACAAAATAAGTTCACAACTTTGTGTTTGTAGGTCGTGCTTCACTAGAACTCTACGCTAGAAAATCACTACGATCAACAAACTAAGACAATGAATCAGAGGAACGAAAATTTGTTCTTTTTTTCTTCTACAAATCTGTAAGATTTGACACGCTAAGAAGATCTAAGTCTCTTCTTAGAATGAGCTTAGGATTCTTCTCAGAATCTTCAACAGCGAGCAATACAGTGAGGCCACAAGGAACCACTATGATGAGACGTAGTTTGACACATTCAATAGTAAGCACATATATATGCTTGAGGAACAGCGCAGGTATTGTGTGGAGCTGCAGCCGCAGCTACTGCGTGACTGGCGCACACTAATACGGTTGGTTGGGGTAGGCCTGTCAAAAACAACATTTCACAATTGGAGATATGGTGTGCGTTTACTTAGACACTAGCTTTTTGGGGTTAAAACTGGGAAAACAATGCGACAAATAAATAATTTCAGGCCTTCTTTGCTTAAATAGAATAATAATGAGAACATTCTCCTTACAACTGATACATACAATTTCCTCATTTTAAAAAAATGAATTATCCTGAGCTGGATATGTCGAAGGGTAAGCACCATAAGCTAGCAGTTTGAGGTGCTGACACAGGCACTGGTTGTGGCAGGATAGGTCTAACCATAGTATCCAGTGTACGCAGTCTATCACAAACAATTAGAAACAAAAAATATTAAATTACAATGAATGCCCAGAGAAGATTTTAATAATCAGTGCTTATAACTATAAGTGGCAAACATGCTTAATAACCTATAGTGGCAAGCATGTTGAGGCATAAGCAGGGTTATTATTTGGTCTGTCCTGCGTCTGAGCAGTTTGTGGCCATCGCGGTTGAGGCTTGTGGATCCATAGCCTGCTAGACCAGCTGAATTTTGAGGCAGTTGGATATCTGATAGGGGGTTGTTGGGGGTACCCAGAGTAATGATTTGCAAGCTTGCCTTGCTCTGCGAAGTAAAAAATCATCCAGCATTAACCGCTTTCGTGACTCTGAGGCGTCTCCGATGGCGCAAGAAATGCCTGCATGTCGGATCTTTAGCCTTCTTTTGGATTGTACTATCACCAAAGACCAAGGACTCAATTTTTTATATTACACAATACAACATCACAGTCAGGATTCACCAACAGTGTTTCCATAACATTAATAGAAATGAAACAGTCCCAGACGTACATATCCATCCATGCCTAGCTCTCAACATTTTTTTTTATTTTTGTTCTCCATTGAGTTATAACGACCATTTCCATCATTTCATTGGTTACTAATTAAGCATTGGCTTTGACACTCTTGTATCAAACCTCAAGCCGCCATGAAATGAGAAGTCCTTATTAACTCTGAGGTACTAACTCTATTGTTTAAGTCCATAGCTAGGCTATATAGGTTATATAGGACACGTTTCTAAAAATGTTAGATATGAAATCAAACTCATCAGAAGGTCCTTCAAAGAAAACCCAATCAGAAGCAGAGACAATCTCCAAGCACACATCAGAGAAACTGTTTGGTATTAAAATTGGTCTAGAACTGATAGTTTCTTATAGTTCACGGTGACTGTAACGACTTGATAAATTGTCTCGAGCACACACATCCTATTCATCTATAAATCAACAAAACTAACAAAAGGCGATTCAAGCAATCTGCGATCACCACACATACTCCATCTTTTATCTTTCTTCTCCACACCCACCGCCCACCCACCCCCCCCACCCCCCCCAGCCACCCCCCCCCCCCCCCCCCCCACACAGGGTCCAACACCACAACACACACAAACAACATTACTTTCTGTATCAGTATTACAATTATGTAATTGCGGCTATTGGCTATGAATGCTTTCCCAAAACACTACTTCAACAGCAGTATACGAGTTTTTAAGAAACTTTCAGCTCTTTTTTCCCAGATGATAAAAACACCTTCTGATTGCTCTTAAGACGAGAAAAAAATTCTAAAACAACAAACAAAAATTTCATTATGAGGCGTCCTGAAACAAGGGCAAACGAAATTAAATAAATAAGATAAAACTATCACTGTAATATAATCAGAAGTACTACCAATATATGCTTGATACTTCTTTCTTTTTCAAGTACAACTGGAGCACTCAGATTTCAGTGTAGAGGTGCCAATACTGTATTCAACCAAGGATTCTAGTATAATCAAGTTGTTTTGGGATGGACTGGATAGATTCCTACGGTATATTAAGGTTCCTGCAGGATAAACAATCTGTATCAGAAAGCAATAGACTATTAGACACTGCTTACTTATTCCTATATTTTCTTTCTTTCTTTTCCCATGCTCTCTCTTACCATTTCTTATGTGTGTTGGCAATGGATAAATTTGAGTAAAATATACCTCCAAAAAGAGATTGGACAATTGACATAGATCAGCGACTCCAACAAGAATATCTCGAGGCTTTTTTCAGCATTCCTTAAACGGGTCAGTAAAAATAGGCCAGATAGAGACACTCATTAGCCACAATAAACGAAAAAGGACAAATAGTTCACAACACTTACAGAAGTAACCGACTGTTAATGTGTAAAAGTATATTATGACATAACTATGGATTTAAGTAAGAGAGAAACAGGGTACACAGAGGTTCTTCAATCACAAGCTGACAGCAAACAAGTGCGAATCTACACTTTTTGCAAACCGTTCAGTTTTCGCGTCCGTAGTTAGCTGTATTGTGACCAAAAGGTACAAAAGAATAATAAACAACCATATTGATTCTAACAACATTAAAACAAAAATAAAATTATCTGGACTTCATGAAGGAGGGAAAGATCTTTGTAGTTACATAGAATAGTTCATGTTTTTGGTATCATGTGAACAACTATACAACATTGAATTGATTACTGAAAAGGTGGGTGAAGGTAACCCATTTTCCCATATTGATCTCAAGAGCCTAAAAAAATGATATTAAAAAACGGCTGAAAGTTAGAGGTCTTCTCTTTACTTCTATGTTAAGATAATATGGAATTATTCAGATTCCAATTTGTACTAATTAGGAACATGTCAACTGAGTCTGGGATGTTTGGGAAAAAAAAAGAAAAAAGAAATCCTAACGCCAAAGCACGGGAAGATGTTGAGTTTCAATTGTCAAGCACAAAAGTTAATAACTTAACTTTCTTCTGCCAAAAATAATGTGCAGAATTCAGATTCATCATATGTAACATTACTTTATTGGCCAAAAAAGAAAATCTAATGAACCTTCACTTCATGAGTCAAGAAAAATACGTCAGTATAATGTTTTATAAATTCTAGATATGTTAGGGTGAAATGTGGTGATGCTATTTAGAGTTTTAGACTATCTATACCTAAACATTAAATAGTATGTCTGTCTGAAATATACAATTTTTAATTTTCATTAAAATAACTTTTTCCGCAAAAGCTTGTAGAATAATAGTTCAAGGAGAGTACGGTTCCTCTCGTTATTGTAAATAAACTGGATGGATCAGTTCCATACAATAGATTGAGGACATGTGTATTCCCCTCATATCAAAGGTCAGATTTAATGCTTTTAGAAAAAAAAAAACTTTAACATTAATTGCCAAGATGCCAAATCTTGCTTGAATTCCGCACATGACTCGCTGCTTATATTGCAAGCAAATCCATAGACCTGATGCAAAAGCTGCTGCTGTAAGCATACTGGCAAGCTGGCTCCGCAATTTCCCGCATCACCATAAAATGACAATTGAAGATTCATACAAATCTAGTGCAGCAAAGGTTAACTCACCTTGTAGCCAGCATTGGAAAGTAATTGTGTTTACACCATTTACGCCAACCAACTAATCAACTCAATTTATCTTTTTTATTTTTTTTGGGGGGGGGGGGGGATTATCATGAATATCATTTTTTATTTGTAGAAAACATGGATTCAATTTTTTGATTTTTTTGAATTTTTATTCTCTCTCA
>SNQN01001832.1:36488-85642 GCA_008642245.1 Bassia scoparia
AKKRTMMRTTWWTMGYWMMTWAWWWTWYGMTTTTTTTATTTTATTTATCTTAATAAGGATGCCCCATATTTTAATAGTTTTGTTTTTAAAAATTGGGTCTTTTGGGATTTGYGTATGTTTTGATCGCAATTCTAGGATTGTTGGATTTTTTCCCTTCGCTCTTTCYAATTCTACTCTAAGGATGAGACCCTGGCTGCGTCTATGTCCTCTATTTGGCGGCTATCAYGTGTCGGCTAGTACATGGGTTGTGCTAATGGCTATGGCCTCAGTTTTGTGCGGGAAATTGGTTCAACTTGCTGGTGTTTCGCTGATCTTCTTCGGACCTTGGTGAGTGTGGTTTCATTCTATTTGTCATTATTGGGGAAACTTCAAACGTTTACAGGCCGACCCAACTACGCAAAAACAGATTAAATGTCGAATTCGCGCGAACTCACAGATCCGTACTGCTTCAGATGAAGGGAATTTCTTAAGGCGATTTTTAACTAAATATGTTTTATTAATGCATAAAGTTCATAGGTCCTATGGATATTTGTTACAACTTATAATTTTATCATTTTTGTCAAATTGTAATTGCCGTTTGGTTTTACTATGAAAGAAACGTATTTAGTTTTTACGTCAAATAAAATGAAAATTACATAAAAAGTAAACGTAACAATATTTTAATTTTTAAGACAAAGGGAGTATATCATAATAWTTTTTTTAGATGAAGGTGTATATCATAAATTTTCCACCACCTCAAATTTAATAATGGGAGAAAAAATTAAGGAAAAATGGAATTAAATAATRCGAACTTTAGGCKTTCCGRTCAAAATAATCCCAACTCAGGTTTATTTCATAATAATCCTTATTTATTACCCTATCTTCTCAAAACAATCCTTTTGACCTTTAACCTGTTAACCAGGTAAAATTATTCTTTTTCTTTTTTTTTTGTTTTAGAACTCCTAAATTATCCACCATTCAACCCTCACCACCACCATAACTCCACCCTCCATAATCAACCACCACCGCACCCTCTCACTCCCTGCCACAACCACAATCAACCCCAGCCGCCCTCAACCCGCAACCCACCACCACCACAACTCGCGAAACCACCAACACCACAACTCGCGAAACCCGCAATCCACCCAGCGAACGCGACCCACGCATCACGGTTTAACCACCAACAAACGCGATTATGTTGATGTTGTTCGATTGTTTAGTATGATGGCAGCGATTCAGTGGTTGTGGTTATTTGGCGGTGTGTGCTAGTTATTTGGTGGTCGGGTGGTGTTTAATTGGATTTTGGGTTGCGGGAATGGTGTTGGTGGTGATTTTGTGGCAGTTGGTGGTGTTGGTGAAGGTGAAGGTGGTTGCGGGAATGGGTTCTGGGTTGCGGGAATGGTGTTGGTGGTGTTGGTGGTGATTTTGTGGCAGTTGCGGTATGAAGGTGAAGGTGAAGGTGGTTGCGGTAATGGGTTTTGGGTTGCGGGAATGGTGTTGGTGGTGATTTTGTGGCAGTTGCGGGATGAAGGTGAAGGTGGTTGCGGGAATGAGTTTTGAGTTGCGGGAATGGTGTTGGTGGTGATTTTGTGGCAGTTGCGGGATGAAGGTGAAGGTGGTGCGAGGAGGGCAGGGCTTGGTGTGGGTGGTGGTTATGGCAGGCTGGTGGTTGAAGGAGTAGGGAACTGAGTAGGCTGCTGTTGCAAATGCAAAGAAGGAAAAAAAAAAAGGAGGAAATCGGTTAAAACCTGCTCCAACAGGTTAACAATTGGTAAAGGCTCGTTAATAGAAGATTAGGGATTAAAATGGGATTATTAAGAAATAAACCACAGATCAGATTAATTTGAGAAGAGAGGCAAAAGTTGGGATTATTAAATTRCATTTTTCCAAAAATTAAAGCAAACGAAGTTGTATGAATWATTGCGTGTGGTTTGGATATGTAAATTACATTGAGTATAGTTCAAACGACAAATCAACGTCGGAAAGAAGTTTTTTGGCCGGAATTCACTTTCGTGGTACCATTTCAKAAAACTTGTTTTATTTTATGGGAAATGCTAAATATAGCCCTAAGGGCTATGGATAATCACTAKATAAACTTCTTAAACTATAAATAATTTAGAAAATCATGACAAAATTACACATTGTTTGAGATATTTAATACWTATTTGAACTTTTTCTTTCTACTTTTAGCTTCTTATCCATAGCCCTTAGGYCTATGTTTAGCATTTCCCTTATTTTATTTTATTTGGTATTTTCCCACGAAAAGACTCATATCTTTCTCGTKAAAAAAAAAAGACTCATATTCTTGGTATTTCTCCACAAATAATTATGCCCTTTATTTTGGACTTTATTCTATAGTATCGTYTACTTCGGTTTAATTCAATTCATTTCAGTCACAAATTATTCAATAGACCATGGGTCCATGTAATTTCGGACGGTCTCCCCAACCCACACGCGTTTAAGWCRTGATTTCCTAAAGCCCAAATGCAAATATCCTACAGAACTTATCTCTATTGTATAAGGAAAGGGGTGAGGTGTGACGGCGGTGTCCTATGAAATTCCCATTATATCATTACTAATTCTTCTTTACTCTTTATTTACATCGGGTTAAATTTGAGAGTTTAATTAACAAATCTCATAAATGTAGCAATATCATCGGAAAAAAAATATCAAAAGAATGCTAAATTTAGTAGAGAGAAACTAAATTTGGAGAATTTTTTTTGAAGAAATGGAAAACGGAAAGAAATGAAGAGTAGAAAAGCCTTTTTTTTTTTTTTTTTGCACGTGTTGTTATGTAGCGCGTGGGTTGAGGGGAGGGAGGATTCATGTAAAACTACACAGTGTTCAAGTGTATCTAATAGTAATTGCACTTTAGGCAAATCAGATCTGATTTAGTCTATAGAAACGAGGCCTTTGTGTCCAATTTAATGTAAAGATGTATTGGTCATAGCTTAACAATGAAGTATTTAGAACCCACATTTCAAATTTGGCATTCTTGAGTCTTGATTTCAACATGCACGTAGTGGAGATTTGGTTTYCTTTAATGATATCAATTATCACACCAATTTCAGCCTTCCAAAAAGATAAAGCTCTTAAGTCTTAGCAAAAAGGATACACACAATTACAAGTTTTACAACTATCTATATATACACAGTTACACACCAATGACAGTATGACACCATCATCAAACTCAAGAGGAATTTTACTAATCACCCTTTTTTCYAATTTGTTAATCAATTTCATTTGATCATATATTTCACMAAATCAAATGAAGACTACCTTCGCTGAAACTAAGCTAATTGTAATTAACTATCATACTTTAATTCCATGATTGTAAACTGTACTTAGACGCGTAAAGCAGTGATTATAGACTAATCAAAATCAAACACTTAAATTAGAGTATTCATAACATAAAACCTGTAAAAAAAAAATAAAAGCAACAACACAAAACCACAAAAAGAGAAACAACTCACCCCAAAAAGAACACCCCTAGGTCCCAGAAGGAGCCCCTCCTTTACTTTTCCCACTAAAACCCTCCTTAAAATTGCAACATCCCAATTATTTCATTCACCAAAACTCCCAAAAAATAACCACCCAAAATCACTATTTTTTTGAAATTAAAAAAAAAAAAACAAACAATTGCTCAAATGGGTTTCAAAATTTTCATCTCACAACCTCTAATTCTGTCTCTAATAGTATCATTCTTTCTTATCCCCTGTTTTTGCTCTGCTTCAACAGATTACACAGATTTAGTGTACAAAGGATGTGCAGACCAGAACTTTCCAGACTCWTCTGGGTTATACTCACAAAACCAGAAAGCCCTTTTTGATGCTCTGATATCACAATCATCTAAGACCAATTTCAGCAAGACTACTGCAGGAGAAAACACTCAAGCTGCAATCTTTGGACTGTACCAATGCAGGGGAGACCTGAACTCAGTTGACTGTAACAATTGTGTGAGTGAATTCCCRAAGAAAGCAAGAAAATACTGTGGTAGTGGCTCAATAGCAGTCAGAATTCAGCTAAATGGGTGTTACATGAGGTATGAAATAGTGGGGTTTAAGCAGGTTTCAAGCACAGAATTACTGTACAAGAACTGTAAAAAAGGGGAGGTGAAAAATGGGGGGTTTGAAGGGAAAAGAGACAGTGTGTTTCAGCAGGTTGAAAGTGGGGTTGTGAGTGGAAATGGGTTTTATGCAACAAGTTATGAGTCAGTTTATGCTTTGGGGCAATGCGAGGGAGATTTGGAGGGGAGTGAGTGTGGTGATTGTGTGAGAACTGCATTGGAAAGAGTGAAASTTGAATGTGGTGATTCAGTTTCTGGGCAAGTGTATTTGAATCAGTGTTATATCAGCTATACTTATTATCCTAATGGTGTGGATCAGGAGAAAGCTTCCTCATCAGGCAAGTACCTTTACTTCATTTTAGGTACTTTATAACTATTACAGTCATCATGTTTTATTATTGCTTACAAAAAGTAAGATAACTCAAGTCACGAGTGTATATATAGTACCAACTAGGAAGTATTGGTTTACAAGTACATAGTCCGGTACGTGTAATTGATAGGAGTTTCACCTTGCCGCTTTCACCAATCCAAGGTTTTATAGGTGGCGAGTCCCTTATTGAACATTCTTACATCCTTCACTTTTAACGGTCTACATGTAGAGCTAAATTTAGTTATTTAAGAGAGTTGCGCGGTTCAATATGGTCATATTTCMTGCCATWCCTAAGACAACCGTACTAGGGACATATTAATGTAAGRTGATAGCAATATGTAAAGAAATGTTYAAATGCATATTAGCATATACAAGATGTGACACAGCAAAACAAGAGTAGTGGATATGTGAGATAAGATTATATTATGGTGCTAGATACACCGGATAAGTGTTAGGTATATACAAGTGTATAAATACACGTGTGCTGATTTAGTGTGCATGAGTGCTAAATAATGTGCTATTAAAAATGAAACGCAGTACCTCAAATAATTCAAATGTTTTTAGTGAAGCATATTGTGTTGGTTTTGACATAGGGCTAAAATTAGTATGAAAATATTATCTAAAGATATTTATTTTGTAGAATTATATGTTCATTATAGTTATTGGTGTTTTCTAAYTAGTTATGAAAGCAGAATAACAGTATCAGGGGAATCAGGGGATGTGAAAATCAAATTACAGTATCTGAACTTCTTGTTAATAGCAAGTGTTAATGAGTATGATTTATGAAGAATGACATGTCTTAGAGAGTTAGAGTCATAACTCTCCTAGTTAAATACTCCCTCCGTAACATAAAACTTGCAACGATGGGACATAAAGTAGAGAGGGAAAATGTCCCATCGTTGCAAGTTTTATGTTACGGAGGGAGTATAAAGCTACCTTAGCAATGATTCAGATGCTCCATTAGAGCTTTAGAGGGATAAGATCCTCTCTGGAGCTGATCATCGGTTGGGTCGAAATTTGTAAGCTGCAACTAATCAAATTTGAGTCTAGGCCAACTGATTTATAATTTTAAGCCTAGCAACATGACCATAGCATAAATACATCAACCGAAATTTGAGCCAGGAGAGGCCAGAGCTGAAATCGGGCAATAACATAGTTGGGGAAACCTGAAACCTAGAAATTATTTGAGGCGGGCTCATGTTGATCAGCTCTTATCCTTACTCTTCGGCAACCCAATAAAGAAAGATAAAAAGGCTCTAGAAGTATGCATAATTTGAGTTGGGTGGAAGAAACTTTAATAAAAATGCACAAAAACAAGAGGACATTGGTAGATCCCATTAGCATACTAGTAGTATCTTCTGTCAACTGTCCTGTACTGTGGTAAGGAAATAAGATATTAGACAATCACAATCTGTTGATTGCAACATATGATTTGTGTTACATAAGAGTTGGGTTTCTGAAATATTGGATGTCCCATAATGTCATAATCATGTTTAGTCTCTTTCTTGCTTTCTTTTCAAAATCTTAGTCTAAGAAAAGGAAGATAATTTAAAGTTATTACACAAGTACATGTAGATATTGCATTTATCGCGATTGAACTTTGAATTAATTTTGGATGGTTTACACGTTAAGCAATCCCAAGGTCTAGATCATTCATGAGTAATCATGCAATAGAAAGCTGTTACATATTGTGTTAAAGGTCTTTTTAGTTTCTGCTTTCAAATAGTTCTGATGATTGAGTTGTTGATTGATGAAAATAGTTTCAAAAAGTGACAGCTGCATCTGCTAAAAAGAAGTTTGTCTTCCTGTAATACAAATTGCGTATGTTAATCAGTCTTCACCGTGAATGTATTTGTTCTTTTTAACCCAGGGTTCCACATAATCGAACTTAAGATATCGCAAACTCAAAATATATTTTTGCTGATCATTGCAGGAACAAGCCATGGTACAGCGAGAACAGTGGCCATAGTGTTGGGTGGTACAGCAGCGGCAGGATTTGTAGTGGTTGTTCTGCTATTCACAAAATCGGTGTTGAAGAAAAAACCGTCAAAACATCACTACGGAGGATGATCATATAGCGACTCTTTGCCCTTTTTTCACATTTGGATTGACCATGTACATAAACAACTTATTGTTTGGGTAATCATAGTCCTGCAAAATTTTCTGATAAAACACTTCAATTTGTAAATCGCTTTTGGTGTAATACTTGTTATTTGTTAATCACTAACATGTCAATTTGTTAAAGAATAACACAATGAAATGCAATTCTACCAGGGAAAATAATTAAGTACAAAAATCACATTCATTTGACCTTATTAGAGATTTTCCCTTTAATCAGTTAATTTTGGTCACCAATAGGAATTTTCCTCCTGAAATTATTCGGCAATGGGCAAAATATTTCACAAGCATGATACAGATTTCTTCAAGTTTTTCTACCAAAAAAATATCCACTCGAAACAACACATTTGATAAATAAATATATATAACCACTGATAAAATTAGACACGAAAAATGGAAACAGAACAAAAATAAGTCACAACTTTGTGTTTAGGTCGTGCTATTCACTAAAATCCTAGCCTAGAAAATCACTACGATCAACAAAAACTAAGACATGAAATACAGAGGAACGAAAATTTGTTCTTTTTTTCTCTACAATCTGTAAGATTTGACACGCTAAGAAGATCCTAAGTCTACCTTCTAGAATGAGTAGCATTCTCTCACAAGTTTCAACAGCAGCAAGTACAGAGGCACAAGGAAATCCCACTATGATGAGACAGTAGTTTGACACATTCAATAGTAAGCACCATAATATGCTTGAGGAACAGCGCCAGGTTGTGCTGGAGCTGCAGCCGCAGCTACTGGTGCCACTGGCGCCACATACGGTTGTTGGGGGTAGGCCTGTCAACAAACAACATTTCACAATTGAGATATGGTTTGCGGTTTACTTTAGACACATAGCTTTGTTAAACTGAACAATGCGACAAATAAAATAATTTCAGCCTTTTGCTTTAGATTAAAGAATAATAATGAGAACATTCTCCTTACAACTGATACATCACATTTCCTCATTTTAAAAATATGAATACCTGAGCTGGATATGTCGAAGGGTAAGCACCATAAGTAGCAGTTTGAGGTGCTGACACAGGCACTGGTTGTGCAGGATAGGTGCTACCATAGTATCCAGTGTACGCAGTCTATCACAAAAAATTAGAAAAAAAAATATCACAATGATGCACAGAGAAGCATTTTAATAAATCATGCTTATAACCTATAGTGGCAAACATGCTTATAACCTATAGTGGCAAACCTGTTGAGCATAAGCAGGGTTATATTGCTGTCCTGCAGTCTGAGCAGTTTGTGGCCACGGTTGAGCTTGTGATCCATAGCCTGCTACCCACTGATTTTGAGCAGTTGGATATACTGATGGGGTTGTTGGGGGTACACCAGAGTATGATTTTGCAAGCTTTGCCTTGTCTGAAGTTAAAAAATCATCAGCATTACGCTTTCGTGACTCTGAGGGTCTCCGATGGCGCAAGAATAGCCTAGCATGTCGATCTTTAGCCTTCTTTATGGATTGTACATCACCAAAAAGACCCAGGAACTGCAATTTTTTTATTACACAATACAACATCACAGTCAGGATTTCACCAACAGTGTTCCATAACATTAATAGAAATGAAATCCAGTCCAGACTACATATCATCCATGCTAGCTTCAAATTTTATTTTATTTTTGTTCTCTTGAGTTAGTAAACAGACATCTTCCATAATTTCATTGGTTACATAATTAAGCATGGCTTATGACACTCTTGTACACAACCTCAACCCTCATGAAATGAGAAGGCCTTGATTAACCATAGGTACTCTCTATTGTCCTTAGTCCATAGCTAGCTATATAGGTTATTAGGACCACTTTTAAAAATAGTTACGATAAATCAAACTCATCAGAAGGTCCTTCAAAGAAACCAATCAGAAGCAGAGACAATCTCCAAGCACACATCAGAAACTGTCTCTTATACACATCTAGATGTGTATAAGAGACAGCACACACACACACACACACACAAACAACATTACTTTCTGCTATCAGTATTCAATAGTATTGGGCTATTGGCTATGAATGCTTTCCCCCACAAACACTACTTCAACAGAGTACGAGTTTTTAAGAAACTTTCAGCTCTTTTTTCCCAGATGATAAAACACCCTTCTGATTCCTTAAGACGAGAAAAAAATTTCTAAAACACAACAAAAATCTTCATTATGAGGGTCTGAACACAAGGCAAAAAATTAAAATAAATAAATAAAATATCACTGTATAAATCAGAAGTTACCTCCAAATATATGCTTGATACTTCTTCTCTTTCAAGTACACTGGCAGCATCAGAATTATCAGCTGTAGGTGCCAGATACTTATCAACCAAGGATTCTATATAATCAAGTTGTTTTGGGAGTGACTGGATAGATTCTACGTATATTAAGGCCTGCAAGATAGAAACAATTCTGTCATCAGAATAGCAATAGACTATTAGACTCTGCTACTTATCCTATATCTTTCTTTCCTTTCTTTTCCCCATGCTCTTCTTTACCATTTCTTATGTGTGTTGGCAATGGATAAATTTGAGTAAAAATACCTCCAAAAGAGACTTGGACAATTGTACATGATCAAGCGCTCCAACAAGAATATCTCGAGCTTTTTCAGCATTTCCATAAACCTGTCAGAAACAATAGCCAGATAGAGACATCATTAGCTCACAATAAACGAAAAAGGACAAATAGTTCACAYCACATTACAGAAGTAACCGACTGTAATTGTAAAAGTATATTATGACAGTAACTATGGATTTAAGTAAGAGAGAAACAAGGTACACAGATGTTCTTCAATCACAAGCTGACAAGCAAACAAGTGTCGAATCTACACTTTTTGCAAACGTTCCAGTTATCGGTCGTAGTTAGCTCTATTACTGGCCCAAAAGGGTACAAAAGAATAAGTAAAACACCATATTTTCTAACAACATTAAACTAAAAATAAAAATTATCTGGCACTCACTGAAGGAGGGAAAGAATCTTTGTTAATTACATAGAATAGTCATTTTTGGTTCATGTAGCAAACAACTATAAAACATTGATTGATTAACTGAAAGGCGGTGAAAGGTAAACCCATTATTCCATATTTATCAAGAGCCTAAAAAAATGATATTAAAAAAGGCTGAAAGTTCAGAGGTCCTTTCTTTACTTCTATTTAAGATAATATGGAATTATTCAGATTCCAATTGACTAATTAGGAACATTCAACTGAGCTGGATGGTTTGGGGAAAAAAAAAGAAAAAAGAAATCCCTACCCAAACACGGAGAATGTGAGTTCCAATTGTCAACACAAAGTTATATAACATTAACTTTCTTGCCAAAAATAATGTGCAGAATTCAGATCATCAATGTAACACTAACTTATTGGCCGAAAAAAGAAATCTAATAACCTTACTTCATGAGTCAAGAAAATACTCATATAATGTTTATAATTCTAGATATGTAGCTGATGTGGTGATGCTATTGAGTTTAGTACTATCTTAGCTAAACATAAAAAGATACTGTCATGAAATATAATTTTTAAATTTTCATTAAAATAATCTTTTCCCAAAGCTTGTAGATATTAGTCAGACGAGTACGGATTCTCTCAGTTATTTAATACTGGATGGTCCAGTTCCATACACAAGATTGAGACATGTGTATCCCACTCATATCAAAGGCTCGTAATGTTTTAAAAAAAAAAACTTTAACATTAATTGCAACGCGCCAAATTGCTTATTCGCACATGACTCGCTGCATATCAATCGAAATCACCTATGGCACTGAGCAAAAGCTGCTGAGCTGTGCAAGACTGGCTCCCACAATTCCCCCAATCACATAATAGACAAATTGAAGATTCATACAACATCTAGTGCTGATGAAAAGTTAACTCACTTGTAGCCAGCTTAGTGGAAGTATTGTGGTTAACATTTTACGCCAACCAATCACTTTTATTTTTATTTTTTTGGGGGGGGGGGGGGGGGGATTATCATGAATCCATTTTATTTTTGTAGAAACATGGATTTCAATTTTTGATTTTTTTTGAGTGCAAATTATCATGAAATTGATTTGTTTGGGTGAAGATAATAAATGGAAAAGAACCTGTAATAAGGGTAAAAGGTTGAACATGACATGATGATAATACAGTAAGTGGAAAATCCGTTGGCACTTGGCAATTAATGTAAAAGATTGTTTTTTAAAAGCATTAAATCCAAGCCTTTGATTGAGTGGTACATGTCTCAATCTTGTGTATGGAACTGGACCATCCAGTTTATTACTCAGTAAAGAGTCTAAGACCAAGTACCATGAAGGTGACTGCCAACAATCAAAGATAGATAGCAAGTCAATCGACCACCAAAAATAAAAAAATAGTCAATCCATTTCCATTCAAGAAAACAAGATTGTGGACATCTAAAACACAGAACAAAATTGAATGTTAAGTAACATCACCTACAAAAAACAGCATATGTAAGTATAACAGATTCTTGTTAACACTAGTCACTATCCAAGTGAGACTTAATGTTTCATCTTGGTTCCAAACCCACATTAAATTATTAACACGTAAATTTAACCAGCAAGAAGCGATAAGAAATATGCAACTTACCAGGTAAAACAAATCGAGAATACTGAGCGAAAAGCATTGGCAAAGATTGTGAATGTTCTTTTCCTTTCTCAATGGCAATAGCTTGTTCATATACAGAGAAAGAATCTTCCATATTTCCTGAAATTGGAACCAGCATTAATTAGACAACAACAATGGTTCAAGGTGTACATAAAACACTGTGAAAGATTTTACCAGCCTTCGTTCCATGTTTGCATGGTCAATGATGGCCTCCAAAAGCCCAGAGAGATATCTCAGTGTGTACAAGTTGATAGGCAGGCACGAGCTCCAGGAAATCATCACGCTGCTCTTTGAGGCGAGCAGCAAAAAGGTGAATCTCAGGTTGCCTCTGCATACAAGTAAATAGTTAACAAAAATAAAAAAAAAAACACTTGACATGATAGAGATGAGCGTGGGAGACAGAAAGCTAATCAAAAAACTAGGTCTAAGCAGTCAAACCACTAAATACACTATTATTTCATGTTTTCAGCACAATGTTTTTCAATATCTCTAATGCTAAGATACAAATCCAATTATTTATGCTGTCTAATTGTGTCTAATTGCTTCCTATCTGGTCTTCATCCAGCTGGTGTTACAAAATCAGGTCTGAGACACAGTATAGATGGACCCGGACCAGTTGTAAACGGTCTAGGCTCTCCGAGGGTAAAAAGACAAAATTTCAGTCTTCGGTTTCGGCTGCGCAGACATCCTTATAAATCGTCTGAGCGTGATGGAGCATAGTTCTTTACGCGTAGAAAATTATGTGATTAACGATTGTAGAATGTCTAAGGTAAATATCTGACTGAAAGTAGTTAAAAAAATAGCGGTTTTCATGATTAGATGCTCATAAGTGCTAGTTAAAATATTTCATGTGGAATACAATGGTTTGTTCTAACAACTATTGCATTTCAACTCTGTTTTGAGAAAGTATATAGACGGTAAGTACATTTGATGGGGTAAAATTATTAAAAACCGTGGTCCCAACGTGGCCCGGTATCGCGGCTTTGGAACCCGGTTTGATAGGTCAGTTGGTCTTAGCAGATATCCTAGCAGCTGTGTTCGGGTTCTAGAAGTTGGCGAGCTTCTATAGCATATTTTTATTTAAAGCTGGCCTTATGGCCCAGTCCAGTTTGTGGACCGAAACCACCCCATTCTAGATTTGCAGAGCCCCCTACTTTCGTGTAATGATACAAATTTTTTAAGCCCATATACATTGCTAAGACAACTGCACACAGTGCCTACAAGCTACTCAAAATGAGCTACTTTTAGCACCCAGCATGAAAGTCCAATACAAACCTTGAACCTTGCTAGTTAGTAGTTACTACGACTGGGAAGAATAAATAAAGAGACGATCCCAGAATCACGCACTCGAGTACAACAAACAGCCAGAACAAAGTGATTAAATGTCTGCAAGAGAACTTTTTGTCCAACACTAAGAATCATTTGTACTTGACAGCTAATTGATAATTACCAGGCATGACAAAAGTAACCAATATGCATCCATACAATGCCAGATTCAGAGTAACTTCACAATAAACTTTGGAGTGGCAACGACGCCAAGTGCTTATCAGCAAGATCGACAGCTTCCGCTTCCTTCCATGAACAAAATATCTTAATCCAGAACCGTGCAAGCTAGTAGGTATGTTTTAGCAATGTAGTCAAGAATGGCGAGCAAGGGAAAAATCTAGTTGGCTGCCACATCACTCGCTCTCATACAGCTGAGATGATTCAGGGAGGAATGCAACACACATCAACATGCAGTAACATACTTCAAATACACATAATTCAAAGGAAAAATAACACCTAAATAATACAAGAAAGAGATGTGCATGCAAGGAGTATCGCATTGTGAGTAGACACTAGCGGCGCACGCCGCTAAATATCAGAGGGACCCTCCATGCCTGACAGCATAACACTGGTTGGAATAGAAGGATACCATGATCATAAACATTGAAGTTTTAAAAATAGATAATATTTTTATCAGACAACACATCATGAACCCAGAACAGATCGATCACAAATGAGGGTTGCAAGACTAGCTTAATAGAAAGCATATCGAATCCCAGGCTTTAGTCTCAGTACAATATCCCAGTTTTAATAGTTGCTATCATCCAACCGGTTTAGTTTCCAAAAACTGCATACGGATGCAGCAGATTATTTACTTAAACTTGTAAGGTCATATGAAATACAAAGGAGGGACAACTAAAAGATCTATAATTTTTAGAACAAGGATTATGGATCACACAAAACAATCAGGTACCATTGTTGAGTCCTCTCTTCTCTTCTCAATTGAATGTCCAAAGTAGTTTATGTCCTAATTTCTGTCAATTACTGATCCATTAAAGGCCGTCATGAAAGTACAGGCTTCTAATAGCTGCTTCAAAACAATGAATTTGGAATCAAACTCCTTGGCTTGTCTATAGTATGTCTCTTCTCTAATTCGAACTACTATTCTCCTCAACTCTTCAGCTTTCTGTTAAGTCAGCACTTGCAGGTTTAGAAGATCTTCTTGCTCAGGATTACATATTTTAGAAATCTTGAACACCAGACTCTAAATCGGCAGCTGCTGCTACTGTAGCTACTTCTTCAGCAGTTCTTAGCTCTGCCAAAGGTCGGCTGCCAGCTAATTCCTTAAAACTGTAATATTAGAATGTAAAAAGCCTTAATCATAAGCAACAATATACAAACAAATGCTTAAACATATGTAATCACCATATAACACACTCAAACTAGTCACAACCAGAGGCATCACACACAACAAAATGCCAATAGTAACAAACATCAAGGCTCGGTAGTCTGTATAATAATTCCTATTCCAGTGCCCATCACTAACCCWTCCCCAACTATTGCTACCCCTCCCGCCCATCAACACATACTCACATGACAATCCAAAACAATGTAAAACTAATGATAAAGTACTTCAGACGTTTAATTATTGATCACCTTCCCATATCATTAACTCATTAACAATGGTAACCTTTTTATTTATGATTTTGAATCTCTTGTTCAAATTTTCTAATAACTGGTTGGAGCAATCAACTATGTAGACCATCACCAGATTCTAACTCTTCACATAAAGGTTCTTGGCATTTGCAACAAACATGTAACATAGGAAAAGCAAGCCAAGAGTTCATTGCTGAACTCTCTAAAAATTTATAAAGCCTTACCTGATAAAACATTTTCTGTCTGGAAGGTTTAATTAATAAGAAATCTAAGACTTTAGTAGGAACAAAAGAATATGTTATCGATTTTAAGAACCGTTTAGTTTTATAGATGAAGAGTACTTAGATAAAACGTTATCCCAAAAAGGCTCCCGTCAGTCTTTTGCACTTACTCCACTTAGTTGTATTCTTTATCTTCAAAATTATCAGAATAAACAAATTATAGATTAGCCCCAAAAATATACATTAACAATTTATTTGGATAAGAGGAAAAAGATAGAAAGGAAGAAAAGAGATGGGGAAAAAGGGAAACAATTTCCCTTAATTGGATGAGGGATTGGGGAAAGTAAGAGGGAGAGGGTGGGATCCCATTTCCCTCCTTCATTAAACACCATCCTCCAAATAAATGCAGAGATTTGGATAGGAAATGGAGCATCTCCTTCCCACATACACTCGCTTTCTCTCCCATTCCTCCTCATTCCTTCCCCTTCTCCTATACTTCCAACTTGCCATCCAAACAATGTCAAAGTGATGAATGGAAGAGAGCACCACGATTTAGAGAGAGCAATGGGGGAAGAGAGACACAGACGGGTTGCTTACGGAATTGACACAATGACACATATTGACTTGTTCATCCAAGTTCTCTTTGCACTAGTGTACAGCTGCTAAACCTCTAATTTACTTACAAACAAAGAGCATCAAACTAGGAAAAACATGTAACACAAAATCAAATGCTTAACAGGTTTCATTTCCATAACCACTAGCTGAGGTTCATGACAGTATGACATCGTATATTGTTGTGTATATAACCTAGAGGCTGAGGGTCAGAACCAAATAAACATACTAAAGCATCATTGTCCTTTGAAACAAGCATTTTATGTAACAGGAACATCTTAAAAACAATATTCAAGAGAATGAAACTCGCCTTGTAAAATATCGATCCAATTGTTGATTCGGATTCTCCAATATTCTAGTATATATACTGGCAAGATGTGACCATTGCTGCTGCGTATATTCATATTCAATGTACTTATCCCAAAGGGGGTACGAAAGGTAATCTGTTCCAACATATGCCAGTGCTCGCTCAAACAGCCTGAAACAAAAAGGAGAACATGATGGCCATACCACACTTTTAAAAAAAAACATAAACATTGTCTACAAGTCCAATCTTTGGGAAACAACCCCAGTTTTAGGATGACGAGGAAAGCACTTAAGACCACAGAACACTTCCAAAGAGCTCAAATATGCTGCATTTACCTTCCTGAAAAAAACTACTCCGATATGGAGGCCATCTTATCTTAGCCCTTTAATGCACGAGATCGTCCCAGCAGCATTTTGAAAATTGATGCTCCTCAGATAGTCAAAGTTAACAAGAATGATAAATTACAAACTAAGTGGACCATAAAGATGACAAGAAACGTATTTGGAAGGGAGAACCAGGGCGTAACAGAACAAATCAAAAAGTAAAACACACTGCTATGAGTTTGCAAGTCAGAACACTATATAATTCTGAGAAGAAACTCCCAAAAACCATATCCACCATACACGTGAGAGTTTGCTGTCGCAGCCACACCAAAATTTAGTTAGAGAGCAGAAGGGATTGTATCCACAATTGGAAATCCAAGCACTCAAGAGGTCCAATGCAATAACACCAACAGAGAAAGAGAAATTACCTTCTAATAGTGTCAGGGTCTCCGTATGTGGTAATAGCGAACGCACAATAGTGCAGCCAGATATCAACAGAATACGTCACGCCTAGAACTGCTCGCTCATAAACCTCTACAACTTTATTAATATCTCCAAAACGTGCTTCATGATCAGCATACTTCTTCCAGTAGCCATAGCACAAGGGGAACTCTGCTAGAAAAGCATCATATACTTTTCTAATCTTTAAGATATTGTCCTGCACATGAATTCAGAGAGGTCTAATTATTCTAAAAGTTAAAACACTGCATTCTGTACAAATTTCCGACAAGCAACCACTAACAAGAGAAAAAAACTCAACATGCAAAAGTTGCCTAAGCACAAGCAAATAAGCTCCCAGTCTGCTTAGTCACAATTTTCAACTTATCACCCAAGCAAATGCAACTAAGTCTACCAGCTGAAACATTGACGAGAGCCTACCAATTCCCATTATAGAAAGACTACAGCAAAATTTTGAGCTGAGATGCCTCAGGCCCTGCCAAATCATACAGTTCACAAGTTTCACTTGAATCTATGAGTTATGTTGCACCCACTTTTCAACAAACAAAAATGTTGTACAACTATGGTTGTTCCCACACAAAAGGACAATATTGGTCCACAGTCCACTTAGTGCACAACTGCATGAAATCATTAATCATACCTTGTTTAAAAGGTTTTCACATTATGTTGAGGACAACAAAAAGTGATCATTTAAAAAAGGGTTAAAAAGAAAGAGAACAAAAATGCCATCAGGATTCAGTAGCATCATATGATACCTGTGCCACCCTTTCTGTTTCGTCAATAAGCGAAGTCCACGCGTTAAAATCTAAAGAATTGGTTTTGACTATGCTCCATAGACGTTCTTCTTCAGGGGACAAAGCTAAACATAACAAAAAATGGAACACATTAGCCAACTAAATAAAGGGAAAAGGAAACACAACATGCTACACAAGAAATCAACAAATTTGGATGCTTTTTGTCTGTCTTTTTTGGCACGTGTGTTGAAGGTGCTTGAAAGATCAAAAGGTAGGGTATTCAAATCTTCCAAACTACTGGAATCATGTCAACAAACAACACCTACCTAAACAATCATGGAACTTAATTTGTACTTTGAATTACTCATTAAGAAGTATGTGGGTACCTTGGGGGGCACATGAGACAAGGGAAAAGGAGGCTACAAGGAGATTTTTAGAAAACGAAAATAAAACACAAGGTTTACAATTTGTTACATCACAAATGCTACAACTTTAGATGTCAGTTCTTATAATCAATTGCCAATGTCTTCAATAGAATATTATACGATGGAGTAATCTCTATGCGCTACACTTGCTTTGAGATATTTAGAGGAGATTTTATCCCCAGAATCAATCCTGGCATCAAACTTTTAACATAAATCATAAACAAGAGTAAGGTACACACATATGAGAGAAGTCAGAAGAGAAACCTGCACCATCTTCAAACTGCTGTTCATCTGCTGTTGCTTGCACTTCATGGGAGCCAGTAACATTTCCATTTGCAAGGACAGAAGGCATCCCATTAGAACTTGCATCATAAATAGCTGCCTGGTTCAATTCCATAGAAGTGCTTTCACTTGGTGCAGAGGATTGGTTCCCAGCTTCTACAAGAGAAGGACTTTCCTCGATGGAAACTGCAGAAGCTTCTTGAGTAGCAGAGGCTGGATCAACATGTAAATTTGCAGCATCTGAATTAGTGCTTGCGTATGTTGCATCAGCTGAAGCTTCAGTAGGTATAATACTAGTAGGACCTGCAGCTTCAATCGGAGCACCTGACATGGTTACATAATCACTAGAATGATAAATATTGGATGTATCGCCCATAACTGTTGATGATTCAGCAACAATTGTTTCATTGTCTCCCATGCTTGATATTTTGGAAACTCGCTGCAAAGACAAAAAAAAAAATCCTTCACTAAGAAAAATAAAAGTGTGAATAAAAATGTTCAAGTCCACATGTCAAAGGTATACAAGGTAAACCAGGCGACACTTTGAGAAAGATTAAACTATCAACAAAATCCATCAAATAATGATGTTGTAACTTAATTAAAATCACAATAAGTCAAAGAGAGCCAACAAACAGTTGAACTTTGCATAGCCAAGCTATGTTCACTTGAAACAATCTCAATATATTTGAGATTCTAAGATAATGGGGGGAATCTACAATCTTAAATTCTTAAGTTACAACAACATGAAAGGCAACTATATAATGAGTAGTGAAACTTGTGTAATTGACAGCTTCACTATAGATAGAAGTTCCCAATAAATAATTATTGTGTGAATTAAACTATGAATCCAGAACGTCATAGTTCATACATATGAACAGGGCAAGCCTATTTGCCAAGCTATAGAAACACAGTCCAAATGCCTTTCAAGCAAACGTTAATTTACAGCATACCATCTAGGAAGTATGCTGATTGCTTGGAACATTAAATCAACCTATGCCRGACTTCATCCAAAAAACCGATAATATTAAGAAAGCAAATCTTTAATCCAACGGAATACACACTGTTACAGCCAAACAGGGCAAATAATCGCAGCACCGAGACAGGCCTATCGAAAAAAAAAATCTTTCATTCGACCAAATGTACACTGTTACAACCCAGAAAGGCAAACATAATCACACCCATACAAGCCTCATGTCACCAATAAATTAAAACTAAAATCAATATTATAATAGCAACTCATAAGCTTCTCAAATCCCTCAAATAAAGGTCGGTCCAAAAAAATCAACTCTACCCATATCATAAATGTGCATATACAATTGAACAATGTTTAATTCGATACTAAAATAACTATAATTGAAACAAATTGATAAACTCATCAAACAGCATATTACTCGAGCAGAGGAAAAACAAAAAAAAAAAAAAAAAAAACCCTAATTAGGGTATAACATTCTTAAACTGACAATCAACAATAAAAACACTTAATCCGCGAAAATTAATCAGTCTTAACCAAATTAACCTACAATTACCCATCAAAAAACCTCCGATAATGAAACCCGTAAACACATAATCGTCGAATCGTCAAATTAAAGGTTCAAACATAAAAAAACGGACAGTATTGATACTATTGAACAAACATCCGAACAAAAAAAATGGAAAAATAGAAAGTATTGATACATCAGAAGAAGAAGAAGAAGCTAACCTTAGTGAAGAAGAGAGAGATCGAAGAGAGAGATCGAAGAGAGAGAAAGGAAGAGAGGATGAGGAAGGGTATTGCGTTGTATTGTGTTGCGGTGTTGAAGATGGAAGGTAGCATAACAAATAGGAAAATTTGTCAACAACTACCCACTTTTTGTCAAACTTTAAAAACAACTACRCARTTTTTTTTTTTTTTTTAAAACAACTACCCACTTTTAATCAAAACTTTGTATACCACGACCCATAGCTGTTTTTCGAGCAATAAAACCACCAAAATTCCTCTAGGCCCCACAGCTTAGTTGTTTTTTTGCAAAATTCCCACCTGAAAATTGGAAATTACCTAAATGCCCTCCTTTTTAATTTCTTTTTCTTTTTTCTNAAAAAATAGCGTTTTCATGATCTAATTCTATTAAGCTTTAAAATATTCATGGAATAAATGGTTTTCTAACAATATTTTTTCAACTTTTGTTTTGAAGTATATAATAAGTACATTTGATGGGTAAAAATTATTAAACCGGTCCTCCAACGTGGCCCGGTTCGGGCTTTGGACCGGTTTGATCGGTCAGGTCTGGGTCCTAGCACAAGCGATTCGGTCWACGATTCTTAGATTTTTTTTTTTAAAGCTGGCCTTTGGCCCAGTCCAGTTTTGGACCGATGAACACCCCATTCTAGTTTTTCAGAAGCCCCACTACTTCCTGTAATAACAAATTTTGTACCCAATACATTGCTAAGACAACTGCACAAGTGCTACAAGCCTACTCACACAATGAGCTACTTTTAGGCACCCAGCATGAAAGTCCATATACAAACCTTGAACACTTGCTAGTTAGTAGTTYCTACACTGGGAAGAATAACATAAGCCATATTGACAGACCAACATACATATCTATACAAAAACAGCCAGAAAAGTGATAAATGTCTGCAAGAGAAACTTTTTGTCCAACACTAAGAATCATCTTGTACTTGACAGCTAATTGATAATTTACAGCATACAAAAAGTAACCAATATGCAATCCACAAGCCAGATTCAGTACCTTCACAAAAACTTGAGTGGCACGAGCAAGTGCATTATCAGCAAGATCGACGCTTCCGCTTCCTTCCATGAACAAAATGTATCTAATCCAGAACTCAGGATAGTTTGCACATGCTACTAGGCATCGTTCATACAGCTTGAAGATCTGACTTGCAAAATAGCAACACATCAACCAGTGCAACATACTTCAAATACATCCATAATTCAGGGAATAAATAATATATAAAATCAAGAAAGAGATGTGCATAAGGAGTACTCCATTGGTGGATTTAGGGAGGCCCCTCAAATATCAGAGGGACCCTCCATGCCTGACAGATACATGGTTAGGAATAGAAGGATACCTGCATTCATAACATTGGAATTTTAAAAATAATAATATTTTTATCAGACAACACATCATGAACCCAGAACATCGACTCACAATGAGGGTTTGAAGTACTTAGCCTTATAGAAACCATATCGAATGCCCAGGCTTTAGTCTCAGTACAATATCCCGTTTTAATAGTTGCTTCATCAACCGTTTGCCAAATGATACGTCAAGCAGAATTACTTAACTGTAAGTCAATATGATACAAGAGGACAACTAAAAATCTATAGATTTTAGGAAACAAGATATGATCACACAAAACAACTCAGGTACCTTGTTAAGTTCCTTCTCTTTCAATGAAGTCAAGTAGTTATGCCAATTTTCTAATCTGCATCATTTAAGGCCGTACATTGAAAGTACGGCTTCTAATAGCTGCTTCAAAACCAATGATCTTTGAATCAAACTCCTTGCTTTCTTATTATCTCTTCTCTAATGCACATACTTCTCCAACTCTTCAGCTTCTGTTAAGTCACACTTGCAGTTTAGAAACTCTTCCATTGCATCAGATTAACATCCTTTCAGAATCTTGAACACCAGACTCTAAAATCGGCAGCTGCTGCTATGTAGCTACTTCTTCAGCAGTTCTAGCTCTGCCAATGCGGCTGCCAGCTAATTCCTTAAAACTGTAATATTAGAATTAAACAACTTATTCATAAGCAACAATATACAACAAATGCTTAACATAATTAATCGACCATATACAACTCCAACTATCCAACCAGAGGCATCACACACAACAAATACTCAATTAACAACATCAAGCTCCGTGATCTGTATAATAATTCCTATTCCAGTTGCCACTACACTAACCCTTCCCACTATTGCTACCTCCTCCGCCATCAACACATACTCAATGACAATCCAAACAAGTGTAAAACTAATGATAAAGTACTTCAGACGTTTAATTATTGATCACCTTCCCATATCATTAACTCTTAACTATAGCGTACCTTTTTATTTGATTTTGAATCTCTTGTTCAAAATTTCTTTAATAACTGTTGGAGCATCAAACTATGTGACCATCACAGATCTCTAACTCTCACATAAAGTTTCTTGGCATTGGCAACAAACAGTGTACATAGGAAAAGCAAGCCAAGATTCATTGCGATCTCTAAAATTTATAAAGCTACCTGATAAACATTTTCTGTCTGGAAGGTTAATTAATAAGAATCTAAGACTTAGTAGGAAAAAAGAATTGTTATCGCATTTTAAGAAACGTTGTATTTTATAGATAGAAGAGTACTTAATAAAGTTATCCAAAACTCCCTCAGTTCTTTTGCACTTACTCACTTAGTTGTATTTTCTTTTATCTTTCCAACTTATCAGGAAATAAACAATTATATAATTAGCCCCCAAAAATATACATAACAATTATTTTGAGATAGAGAGAAAAGAAGAAAGGAAGAAAAGAGATGGGAAAAGGGAAACAATTTCCTTAATTGGATGAGGATTGGGGAAAGTAAGAGGAGAGGGTGGGATCCCATTTCCCTCCTTCATTAAACACCATCTCCAATAAATGCAGAGATTTGGATAGGAAATGGAGCATCTCTTCCCCATCCTCGCTTTCGTCTCATTCACCTCCTCACCTCCCTTCTCCTATACTTCCACTTGCATCCAAACAATGCAAATGATGAATGGAAGAGAGACCACGATTTAAGAGAGAGCAATGGGAAGAGA
The DNA here is from genome assembly GCA_008642245.1 of Bassia scoparia. Taxonomy (NCBI): domain Eukaryota; kingdom Viridiplantae; phylum Streptophyta; class Magnoliopsida; order Caryophyllales; family Amaranthaceae; genus Bassia; species Bassia scoparia. The sequence continues at coordinate 58,645 of SNQN01001832.1, forward strand.
GACACAGACGGTTGCTTACGGAATGACACAATGACACATATTGACTTGCTTCATCCAGTTCTCTTGCACTAGTGTACAGCTGCTAACCTCTAATTAGCTTACAAAACAAGAGCATCAAAAACTAGGAATACATGTAACACAAAATAATGCTTAACAGTTTCATTCCTAACACTAGCTGAGGTTCTGACAGTATGACATCGTTATTGTATGTGTATTATATACCTAGAGCTGAGGGTCAGAACCAAATAACATACAAAGCATCATTGTCCTTTGAAAAGCATATATATAATGTACAGGAACATCTAAAAATATTCCAAGGAATGAACTCGTCCTTGTAAAATATCGATCAATTGTTTGATTTCGGTTCTCCAATATTCTAGTAATTAACTGGCAAGAAGTGACATTGCTGCTGCGTATATTCTATTCAAGTACTTATCCAAAGGGGGTACGAAAGGTAATCTGTTCCAACATATGCCAGTGCTCGCTCCAAACAGCCTGAAACAAAAAGAGAACATGATGGCCATACCAACTTTTAAAAGGAACATAAACATTCTACAAGGTCCAATCTTTGGCCAAACCCGTTTTAGGAGAGCGAGAAGCACTTAAGACCACAGAACATTCCAAAGAGCTCAAATATGCTGCATTTACCTCCTGAAAAAAACTACTCCGATATGGAGCGCATCTTATCTTACGCCCTTTATGCCGAGATCTCCAGCACAGTTTTTGAAATTGATGCTTTCCTTTCAATAGTCAAATCTAACAAGAATATAAACTTACGAACTAAGTGACCATAAAGATGAAAGAAACGTATTTGAGACGGGAGAACCAGGCGTAACAGAACAAATCAAAAAGTAAACACACTGCTATAACGTTTGCACAGTAGACACTATAATTCTGAAGAAACTCCCAAAAACCATATCCACCAACAACGTGAGAGTTTCGTCGCAGCACACCAAAATTTAGTTTAGAGGCAGACAGGGTTGTATCCAATTGAAATCAAGCACTCAAGAGGTCCAAATGCATATACACCAACGAGAGAGAGAAAGTTACTTCTAATAGGTCAGGGTCTCCTATGTGTAAAGCGACGCACAATAGTGCAGCCAGTATCAACAGAATAGTCACGCCTAAACTGTCGCTCATAAACCTCTACAACTTTATTAATATCCAAAAGTGCTTCATGATCAGCAACTTCTTCAGTAGCCATAGCACAAGGAACTCTGCTAGAAAAGCATCATATACTTTTCTATCTTAAGTATTGTCCTGCACATGATTCGAGAGGTCTAATTATTCTAAAAGTTAAAACACTGCATTCTGTACAAATTTCCGACAAGCAACCACAAGAGAAAAAACTCAACATGCAAAGTTGCCTAAGCACAAGCAATAATGCTCCAGTCTGCTTAGTCAAATTTTCAACTTATCACCCACAAATGCAATAAGTCTACAGCTGAAACATTGACGGAGCCTACCAATTCCCATTATAGAAAGACTACAGCAAAATTTTGAGCTGAGATGCCTCAGGCCCTGCCAAATCATACAGTTCACATTCACTTGAATCTATGAGTTATGTTGCACCCATTTTTCAACAAACAAAATGTTGTACAACTATGGTTGTTCCACACAAAAGGACAATATTGGTCCCAGTCCACTTAGTGCACACTGCATGAATCATTAATCATACCTTGTTTAAAAGGTTTTCAATTATGTGAGGACAACAAAAAGTGATCATTTAAAAAGGTTAAAAAAGAGACAAAAATGCCATCAGATTCATGCATCATATGATACCTGTGCCACCCTTCTGTTTCGTCAATAAGCGAAGTCACGCGTTAAAATCTAAAGAATGGTTTTGACTGTGCTCCATAGACGTTCTTTTCAGGGACAAGCTAACATAACAAAAAATGGAACACATTACCAACTAAATAAAGGGAAAGAGAAACACAACATGCTACACAAGAAATCAACAAATTTGGATGCTTTTTGTCTGTTTTGCACGTGGTTGAAGGTGCTTGAAAGATCAAAAGGTAGGGTATTCAAATCTTCCAAACTACTGAATCATGTCACAAACAACACCTACCAACAATCATGGACTTAATTTTACTTTGAATTACTCATTAAGAAGTATGGGTACCTTGGGGGCACATGACGAAAGGAAAAGGCTACAAGGAGATTTTTAAAAACGAAAAATAAACACAAGTTTACAATTTGTTACATCACAAAATGCTACAACTTTAGATGTCAGTTCTTATAATCAATTGCCAATGTCTTCAATAGAATATTATACGATGATCTCTATGCGCTACACTTGCTTGAGATATTTAGAGGAGATTTTAATCCCCAGAATCAATCCTGGCATCAAACTTTTAACATAAATCATAAACAAGAGTAAGGTACACACATATTGAGAGAAGTCAGAAGAGAAACCTGCCATCTTCAAACTGCTGTCATCTGCTGTTGCTGCACTTCATGGAGCCAGTAACATTTCCATTTGCAAGGACAGAAGGCATCCATTAAACTTGCATCATAAATAGCTGCCTGGTTCAATTCCATAGAAATGCTTTCACTTGGCAGGATTGGTTCCCAGCTTCTACAAGAAGGACTTCCTCGATGGAACTGCAGAAGCTTCTGAGTAGCAGAGGCTGGATCAACATGTAAATGCAGCATCTAATTAGTGCTTGCGTATGTTGCATCAGCTGAAGCTTCTAGTTAAGTACTAGTAGACCTGCAGCTTCAATCGAGCACCGACATGGACATAATCACTAGAATGATAATATTGGATGTATCGCCCATAACTGTTGATGATGAGAACAATTGTTTCATGTCTCCCATGCTTGATATTTGGAAACTCGCTGCAAAGACAAAAAAAAAATCCTTACTAAAAAAATAAAGTGTGAATAAAAATGTTCAAGTCCAAATGTCAAAGGTATACAAGGTAACCAGGCGACCTTTGAGAAAGATTAAACTATCAACAAAATCCATCAATAATGATGTTGTAACTTAATTAAAATCACAATAAGTCAAAGAGCCAACAAACAGTTGAACTTTGCATAGCCAGCTATGTTCACTTGAAACAATCTCAATATATTTGAGATTCTAAGATAATGGGGGAATCTACAATCTTAAATTCTTAAGTACAACAACAGAACACTATATAATGAGTAGTGAAACTTGTGTAATTGACAGCTTCACTATAGATAGAAGTCCCAATAAATAATTATTGTGTGAATTAAACTATGAATCCAGCGTCATAGTTCATACATATGAACAGGCAAGCCTATTTGCCAAGCTATAGAAACACAGTCCAAATGCCTTTCAAGCAAACGTTAATTACAGATACCATCTAGGAAGTATGCTGATTGCTTGGAACATTAAATCAACCTATGCCTGACTTCATCCAAAAAACCGATAATATTAAGAAAGCAATCTTTAATCCAACGGAATACACACTGTTACAGCCAAACAGGGCAAATAATCCAGCACCGAGACAGCCTATCAAAAAAAAATCTTTCATTCGACAAATGTACACTGTTACAACCCAGAAAGCAAACATAATACACCATACAGCTCATGTCACCAATAAATTAAAACTAAAATCAATATTATAATAGCAACTCATAAGCTTCTCAACCCTCAAAAAGGTCGTCCAAAAATCAACTCACCCATATCATAAATGGCATATACAATTGACAATGTTTAATTCGATACTAATAACTATAATTGAAACAATTGATAAACTCATCAAACAGCATTTACTCGAGCAGAGGAAAAACAAAAAAAAAAAAAAAAAACCCTAATTAGGTATAACATTCTTAACTGACAATCAACAATAAAAACACTTAATCCGCGAAATTAATCAGTCTAACCAATTAACCTACAATTACCCATCAAAAACCTCCGATAATGAAACCCGTAAACCATAATCGTCGATCGTCAAATTAAAGTTCAACATAAAAACGGACAGTATTGATACTATTGAACAAACATCTAACAAAAAATGGAAAATAAAGTATTGATACAATAGAAGAAGAAAGAAGAGAAGAAAAAGAGAAGAAGAAGAAGCTAACCTTAGTGAAGAAGAGAGAGATCAGAGAGAGAAAGGAGAGAGGATGAGGAAGGGTATTGCTTGTATTGTGTTGCGGTGTTGAAATGTTAGCATAACAAATAAGAAAGATGGTACAAATACTTCGTACTATGATATTTGTTAATACATTTTTTACAAAATTTATTGCGGAGTACTTCGTTTTTTAGATTCACCAATTCTTTATACGAAATTTTCAAAGGTGTCCCATTCATTTTTTGAATCGGAAAAGTTAACAGTAAATCTACCTTTAATGATCTTTCAAAAATAAACCGATCTTTCGAATATCCCAAATAATCGATCTTTGATATATGTCTTCCAAAATACACTCGGTGACTTGAAACTTTACAACAGATTAAATTAGTATTATTTTTTTCCTTTTTTTAAAATCAAGCATATAATCTTTCCTTTTCTCTCTCTCTCCTCTTTCTATCGCACTCTCCTATAATGTAGTTACATTAGTGATCATGAGATTTTGTTCTAGCTTCAAAAACAATATATTTTRTCTGTTTCACAATACTCGCTACACTTGAAAAGTTACGGACTCCTAGACATTTTCTGGAGAAGAAAGAGATAGAGAGAAAGAAAAAAGGAGTCCATGTGGYAGGAGAGAGATAGAGAGAGTGTTTTGCCTAAAAAAGAAAGTGTAGCAAGTAATTTGAAACTTCCTTAAATAGTAAGRGTAGCGAGTAATTTGAAACGGAAGAAGTATTAGAAATTTGGTTTTTTGATGTTTGCATGCTTATACAGTTATACTAATAGTGCCATGGTTCTTTTTCAGTACTCGTCTTAATTAGCAAATTTTTTTTATTACTTTTTCACATGTAATGAGTAAACTGGTACAATGTATTCTGATGAGGGACAATAGGACCAAAGTGTGAAGGTTACCATTTGAAGTTTGTTTATTCCATTTATATTTTATTTGGTTGTGAAACTGTTATACACATGCTATTTATTACTCGTTAGTCAACCTAAAACTAATATGTCATGAAAATCTTAGTCTCAAGTACGTGTAGTCATAATTTGATGTAGTCATAATATAAATTGCCAGTTGTGTCTTGCTTTTAGTCTGATCTTCAACTTAACTTGGTGTCTATAACTAACGGAGTGAAAGCTTTATTATTATCGAAATGAATAGTAATTATAATGTGCAATTTAGAAATTRGGAATCTTAGAGATTTCCTTAATCTACATAAGAGGTGGTTTAGTTGTTGGTTTAATTTGTAAATGACTTTGAAAAATTATGAATGGGAATGACAATTAAACAAGTCATTGGATTATGTTATCAGTCATATTTGCACAACGTTAACTTCAGACAATTCTGTTTCGTGTATTTGCACAACTCTTGCTATTCTTGCTATGTTAGGMAATTATGTATTTGCTAATTGCTATTAGCACTATGCCAAAATAAGCTTTTTAAAGCGTTGGAAATGCTTATTAGAAGCGTTTCCATAGGCGCTTTTATATGGGGGCGATGGGAAAGAATTTAAAGCGCTTTCCATAAGCGCTTTCGTTAAATATACCACTTTTAAAGGATTAAAAGCGCTTCTAATAAGAGCTTTAAATAGTATACTTTGGCGCCAAAATTTTGGCGGTTGTTTTCAGTATTTTAAAAGCGTTTTCTTCTGAAGCGCTTTAAATTGGTAGTTTGAAATTAAAAAAAATATTTCGGTGGTTTACACACACACACACACACACACACACACACACACACACACACACACACACACACACACACACACACACACACACACACACACACACACACACACACACACACACACACACACACACACACACACACACACACACACACACACACACACACACACACACACACACACACACACACACACACACACACACACACACACACACACACACACACACACACACACACACACACACACACACACACACACACACACACACACACACACACACACACACACACACACACACACACACACACACACGAGAGAGAGAGAGAGAGAGAGAGAGAGAGAGAGACACTCACTAGCCGTTGGTGCCTCGGACGGGTTGCTTACTGTGAGTGTGATGAAAAAACTATTTCCTCATAAATTCAATGCACGATTGAAATCATAGATAATCATATTAACAAAACTGCACTAAACATCTAAAAACTAAACTACAGTACAAGAGATTTTGATCTTCTAATAAAAATTTTGTTTTTTCAATTTGCATTCTTTTATTGATTTTTAAACTTTTTAAAACAAATTCCTTGCTCAATAATATCACCCATTCTGAATATTAATTTTATTAGAAAGAAGTAATGTAGAATAATACAATAGACCAGTTTGGTCCAAATAAACATTAGTTTAACTCTGAAAATTAAAAAACAAAGCAGGTTCTTAAGAAACATAAATTTTATCATGAGCCATGATGCAATCGGTTGCTTGCTTGCGAATTCRAGCCATCATCGCCTCAGGGCCATATACCTGCAAGAACAGATTATAAAGGTTTAAAAAATCAATATATAATTTCAATTTTCAAATATTACATGATAAAGTTCAACCTATGGCAGGTGCCAAGTTAACCTTATTTGTTAACAAAAGTTGAATAGCAAGCTTACCTAATTTCAAGAGCAAGCATAACTGCATAAGAATATAGGATCAAGAGGATATGCAATTGCATGAAAAGGCTTTACACTCAGAAGAACTGACATCTGAAGTCAAGAAATAAAGAAAAAGAAAAAAGAACAAGAACAAATTAAGATTACTTTCACATTATATCAAACATCAACTATTAGGGGGTAAGAATGAAATGTTTCACTCAACATACTTAATTCTAACCTTAACTTGGCGTCGAATTATACCCTCAACTTCAACAAACATTTTGTCTCTAACTTTCCAACAACAAACACACTMCATGAAACATTRAAAAGCAAAGGGAGTTAAGTAGGGAGTCGTTTATAATATCATAGTATAGGTTGGTAAAATAAAACATAAACCGTGTAGAATCAAACATATACAATTATCCTAGCACATAGAAACTCATAAAGTATCAACCCATGTATCATGCAGATAAATTTGCACTGGTTTTAAAGTTGAGCAAGATACCTCACAACATTATAAATTTTTATTTCTTTTATTGCATACCCATACCTGTATTGTGTGGAGAAGATTACAAGTCGCTTCTGGAAATCTGGGCGTAATTGCAATGCTTGTTTGTAATTTTTGACTGCTGCCTCAACAAGTCCACTACAACAAGAATGTTTCCATTTATCACTCCATATCTCAGGGACACAACTTATCAGATATAATAGTGTTTAGCAGCAATTATATCATTCTAGCAGTAAAGTTACCTATCTTTGTAATCTGAAGCCGGATTAGCATGTGCTTCAGCCATGATTGGTCTTATACTAATTGCATTAATATAGTCCTTCTGCTTCACTCACTCTTCAAATSTCCTTGTAAGTATTTCCTCTATTCACAAGCCCATCAGCAGCCATTGGATCAATATGTAAAACTTCATTGTAACAAGATGAGGCATCTACATAATTACCCTATTAAGAAAAAGAAAAAGGTTCATTAAAAAGGGGGCAGGTAAAAGACCAGTAGATATATATACAAGGAAGCAAATGATCACAGCACCTGCTGTTTATAGATAACTGAGGGTTGTTGGAGGGAGCAGACAATCCAGATGTGACACTCAATGTTGCCTTATAATAAGTACTTGCTGCAACTACGGCCATATTTATGCCAATGAAAGATTTTTAAATAAAAAAAGCTATACAATCCATGCCAAACAGCAGTAACAAAAGAAAAAAAAAGAGTTCAATGACAATTTAAAAAATTGAAAGTGAGCAAGCTATACTTGTGCTATAAAATGTGCTACAATTTAGTGAATTCGATGACAACAAAAATCAAAGCAGAATATCAGACAAGTTTTAGGATGAATAAACTACTTGAAGCATAAAACTTGTGTTATTTCAAGCTACCTGTTCAGATGGTGTTTATTTATACTAAAATCACACAACGGAGTGATATTTAAGCCCTACAGCTATCATAATAAATTAATATCACAAGTTTCACTTCGTTGATGGTTTGGTTTTTTCTCTAAGATCAGAGTTCAATTTTGCATTTAACACTAACTCAAAATTCTTMAACCTCCTCTGTCATATAATCAGCTATATATTTTGCATTGAAAAATTTACTCGGTTTCACCATTCCATAATTTCCCTCATCGAAAACGAATAACTATGATAAAATATGTTCAAATCAGCAAAGGCTGACACGGCATAAAAAACAGAACCAGAGCAACACATGTAATTAACAATGAAGGTCGATGATTTTAACATGTTTAAGTTAGCAGTGGTTGACATTTAGACCAGGTTAAATTTCAGGGAGTTCAACCTGTGTATTAGTCATCCTACTCATCCTACAGTAGACATGACACAGCTGGAATCGATTACTAGCTCTATTTACCCATTAACATGTAGAAAATATCACAAAACCTTTAAGCAAATATACAAGCATATAGAGTTCTAGCAAATGAACATTCAAATCATTTGGAAGCATAAAAATAATCTTGGCCATAAGTTATTGCTCGATAAGGGACAGTTTCAAGAGTCTCCACCAATAATTCATCATATGCATTTTGCAAAGACGGTATCAGTCCTTCTCCCAACAACTCTGAGTCTAGAATTTCACTCACCTATATCATCGTATCCCACATAAATGTAGCTGTTAACATTGAACAGTCTAATAGCAAAAAGATTATTTCAAAAGGCAGGAATATGTAATACTGCACATGCAAGCTCTTAAAGGAATTCATGGAGTTGCTACATTCAAGTATGTTGTGTTCACCCTTCCATTTATTCAAAGGTCTCAAGTTATGGATGCAAATTACAGAATAAAACAAGAGACCACAAAGAAATTTCGACAAAAAAACCCAAAATGACAAGAACAAAACCAAAACACCTTAAATGCTCKTCGACCCAGAGAATAATGAATGAAAATAAACCCAGAAAATTACACACTAAATGAAAATCAAAACCACATTAAAAAAAAGCATATCAAAACGAAAAAAGGAATATTTGTACTGGTACCAAAAAGATACAGAAAATCGATCCACAAATTAACCCAATCATCAAATCGTAATTCAGAACAAAAACCAAAGAAAGCAAAGAAAGACACAAATTCGTAATTGCACGGAAATAAGGCAAAAATAGAAAAAAGAAAAAGTGAGAAGAACACCAGGTATCACAACAGTCAATCAAGCACCACTCGTACAAAATTTTAAGCATCGACCACGATCGGCACCACCAGTCAAATCAATTTGAAGCCCTAAAAAAATCGAAAATACGAAACCCTAATAAAAATTCGAATTAAAACGCAATAATAACCTGAAATTCGATCTTATAAATTTGAGGGAGATGTATTTTGGTGAGAGGAAAGGAGAGTTTGTTTGAGGGAGATGAGAATTCAAGCGACGGAGAAGGAGAGTTGGGTGACTAAGAGTTTGTGGGAAAAAAAACTTTAAATAAGAATTGTTGTCCCGTCTTTTTTTTCAAATTCTAAAATTCTATTGAAAGCTGCTTATTAAAAGCATTTTTGTGGAACGCTTTCTTTTTGTGTGTAATAAAGCGATTATTTTAAAACCGCTTTAAATAATAATGAAATTAGAGCATTTATTTTAGAAACGCTTTAAAATCATACCAATTAAAGCGCTTTTACAAAAATGCTTTTATTTAAAGCTTTAAAAAGCTAAATCTGGCGTAGTGTAGATACTAATCTTGCTATGTCATATTTGTACTACYTTAACTTTTAGACGGTTGTTCTTCGTGTATCTGCACATTTTTTAGTATTTAACTATGTTTTCAATTCATCAGTTCTTAGAAGCTTGTATCTATCACAATTTATGACCAACCATGGACCTAAAATATGATTTGCATTATCTTGACAACATTGCACTGTAAATTTGGAACATCGCTTATTGAGTAAGAAAAAAACATTCAAATGTCTAGCAAATTGCTTATGGAATATGTGAGTTCAGACATTGGTTGTTTATATTTTATAGTATATGAAACGCAACGCAGACACGATTTTACTACGTTTAATTATACTTAAGATAAAATTTGTTGCATAAGTAACATTTCAAGTGTATTAATCTATTGGTAAATGCACAAGGCAAACTGAGAAGTAGAAACAAACAATGATTCAACAAATTGCTCATCGAACATACAAACAAATACATTATTTGTAATGAATTTTAACGTGGAGCACGACATGCATGTGCGCGTCATGTGCCACTATCTCTTCAAAAACCAATGAGTAAAACTCAAAATAAACTCTAACTTATTTTTATGGGATTTTATCCCCATATACCCCTGAATTTTAGCCTAATAACTCACATACCCTCGTGTTTTTAGAAACAGCTCATATACCCCTCACTTCATAGAAAATAACCCAAATACCCTTAATGAAGCAWAAAACCGTTAAATCCTTAACACCGTTAGGATTTGACTCATAAATCACCTCTAATTCATCTCCTCTCCTCCATTACTCCTTAATTAACCCCCAATGCATGCCCTCCTTCAACCCAGCACTACAACATCTATMCATCTCAATTTCGAGCAATATTTCCAAGCGTAATTTGTGATTGCCTTTTAATTTGTGATTGCTTTTTAATAAAGTACATTTTTAGAAAAACATATCTCACCATTTGCACATATCAGAARATCAATCGAGTAATTTCCAAGAGTAATTTGTGATCTGCGACCACCATTACRAGTACCACCCCTCACCCGCGACCACACCTCCTTCACCACCGACCCGCGACCACACCCCTGCCGCCCTTGATCCACGACCCCACCACCACTGGTTCCAAGTAATCCCAGTGAATTGGAGCTTCCAAACCCAACAAAAGAATCAAATTGAACCCAATTTTGCACAGATATTTCGTCTAGAAATTGACCTAATTTAGCACAGAGATTTTGCCCAATTTCAAACTTGAACTCAGCCACCCAAATTTGATCTTGGGAACCCAATTCAAGTGCCTCATTTTACCTTCTTCTAAAGGCAATCCTCTCAATTTGATCATATATTCCAACAATTTGAGAAAATGGGGTTCTCCAATTCATGCCATTGTTGCGAGACAACTCCGACCCGGGAAAAATCGAATCAAGCACGAGTTGGTTCTATTCAAGCATGAGCTTAATGGTGATGAAGTGGTGAGTTAATGGTGATGGTGGACCGTTCTATTCAAGCATGAGCTTAATGGTGATGAAATGGTGAGTTAATGGTGATGGACTGATGGTGGACTACGAGCTGGTTCGGCACGAGGTGTTACTTGAGGGGTAAAAAGATTGTTTTTTTTTACTTAATTAAAGAGGTATTAGGAGGATAGAGAATAGAGAATAGATTATGGTTAAATGAGATGAATTAGGGGGGTTAATTGGCTTAAAGACTATCGGTGTTAAAATTTAACGGTTTTGGGCTTCATTAAGGGTATTTGGGTTATTTTCTCTAATGTCGGGGGTATATGAGCTGTTTCTAAAAACACGGGGGTATATGAGTTATTAGGCTAAAACTCAGGGGTATATGGGAAAAAATCAATATTTTTATTGAATAGTGTCATATGTATATATATCTCTCTATTATATTATACTAGATAATACCCGAGCAAATGCTCAACTTTTAAATAAAATACAAAATATCATAAATAAAATCAAAACTATTTGTTTTTAAATTAATTATCATTAATAATGTTTTATTTGTGATAATAAATAGAATTATATACGGAGTAAGTATATCAATTAATAAATGTTTACAGTTTTATCCAAAGTACAATTATTAACCTTAATTAAATGTTTTCTTAAAATTTCTATGCAATAAATAATAATAATAATAATAATAATAAATTAATAATAATAAAATAATAATAATTAATATAATAATAATAATATAATTAGTAAGGAGGGAATGGGAGGGAAATTTGGGGGGAAATATGAAGGGTGAGGATTGCTTTAGTAGTATAGGTTATTAGATTAGATTAGATAAGGGAAGAGGGAGGTGAGTGTGTCCACCTAAAAAGTCTGAATACCCCTTTCCCTTACAAAAATAATAGTGATAAATTTTGAATATTTTTTAAAAAGTTCAAAGTGCATTAATTGCTTTATTAGTAGGTGAACAAAGGAAAGTTAGTAAAACAAACAATTATATAAATATAAATGTTTAATCAATCTGTGTATTAATGATCTTTAATTTAATGTAATAGCAACTTCTTCTCTTTAATTTAAATAAATATTTTTAAATGCTAAACTTGAAAGAGCTTTTTTTTTAGATTTATGGTTGACTATGTTGCATTTCATATTATATTTTATATGATAAAATAGTGATTGCTTTAGTATATATGAGAGATAGCTCATACTCCATATTAATAATCGTACGCATCGCGTACTTAAAAATCTAGTCAACACTGTTGTAACTAACTAAGATATGAGAACAAATATATCATAAGTGACAACTCATAACAACCTAACTAACGGGAATACGATAACAAATTATATCTTAAGTGACACTCATAACAACATAAGATAAGATACTAAATCCAAAATAACAAATCCATCTAAAATCTATAGATTAATTAAAACGATAATATAAAACAATAATTAAACTAATACTAGTTATTGCAACCTTCTGACGCATCAATTTCCATACAAAATTAGCTTACTTCAGTTATGCATGCATTTCGTTAGTGTGAATGACTTCAACAATCTAAGGAATTATACAACGATTTGTTTAATTATAGTAGTACTTCGCATTAGTTTTATTTTAGTTTTTTTTTAAAACATATTGCTTTATTATTTATTTTGTTTCCTATTTTACTTGATTTGATTTTTTTTTTGTTGTATGTATACATTGAGTGGTGTAAATTGGTGAATACAAGCAATGATTTATTATTGGACATTAGAATTGATAATTGATTCATGTTTTTAATTTTTTTTAGGGATGTCATTTACTGTATCTGTATTGTGTCTAATTTTTTTAAAGAAAAAATTCACCGAGAGATAATCCTATCATCCAATGATAATTCGAACTCCCAAGTTGAAATCTTGGGTCCCGCCACTGAGTTGAACTGAATTGAATTGAATAGAGCTGAATTGAACCCTAGTGGAAAAATCGCTATTTGTAATGGACAAAAACAAGCTTTTCTAACGGACTTGTCCGTTACAATTGCAGCGTTACAATAAATCAGCTTATTTGTAACGGACATCATGTACGTACAAATACCTACTATTTGTAACAGGCAAAACTGATGTTCGTTACAATACTTTGTTATTTGTAACGAACAATTACATTTGTCCGTTACAAATAACAAAGTATTTGTAACGGGCATCAGTTTGTCCGTTACAAATAGTAGGTATTTTGTACAAACATTTTACTGTCCGTAACAAATAGACATTTTTTAATAAAAAATTATCTAGGTCTATTAGGTTCTAGAGTCCGGATCCACTAAAAATCTTAGTTTTGGTGAAAACTAAAAACTTTCATTTCTAGCCATTAGATCAAATCAACAGCTTAGTTTAGTTTATTTCTAATGGCATTTTGGTAATATTGTGAATCATAAAAATACTCACACAAACCTATTCTCTCTCCTTTCTCCTTCATTTACTGTCACCTGTTTCTCTCTCATCCTTCACTTCTRAGAATAAGTCACGAACTCAGATCACGATTACTCAAAAATTTCGATCAGGTATTTTTTTCAATTCGTTTTTTTCAATTCGTTTTTGATTGATGTTCAATTCTTTAAATTCGTTTTTTTTTTCAATTCGTTTTTGTATGATGTTCAATTCAAACTTTCATTCTTGATTGATGTTAAAAATTTCAATTACTTTCTTCATTCGTCCTATTTTTTACAAAAGAACTTAATTTTACTGTATAATTTAATTTTACAAAAGAATTTAATTTTATTGTATAATTAGGAGGTCAATCGATGTAGTAGTTGATCAATGATTAAGCTAGAAACTTAATTATCAAAAGGATTATTGTTGTTTTAAAAAGTTGATAATTTAATTTCGTCAGTTGTTCGGGTGTCAAATTGTCAATGTACAATACATATAATTTGCTATTGYTCCTAAATTACACTAACCTATTTAGCTATTTGCAATGCATGATTGTGTTTGTTGAATACTTGTAATGGTACAAAATATGTGTCATATAATCTCAAATTATTCTAAAGATTATGTGTATGCACATCACCTATTCGATGAAATGATTTGTTTTTGTTGTACACTTTTTACACTTAGATGTACCCCTTATAATTTCACATGTACCCGTTTTTCTATAGGATTAAACAGGAATAATATATTTCGTCTTGTTCATGCTAACATACCAAGTGTTTGATAAAATGCCCAAGAGAACTTTTCCATATTTAAGTATTTTGTATTAAATATACCACTACACTTTGGAAAAAAACTGGTACATTATGAAAATAAGTGGTACATATCATTAGGAAGAGTACATGTAATACTGAAGTAAAGAACATGCAAAACTAACAATGGATTGGAATTGGTTATCAACTTAAATTAATATATGAAAGTATACTTTTTTAATGAGTATTAATACATTTTAATAATAAGGGGTACATATATGAGAGGATACATTTTCATAGAATGTTGGTACATTTTAATAATAAGGTGTGCATATACATTTTTAATAAGTTCGATGTTTTATTTTGCTTAAATTGCATGAAAAGAGTGTTGCTACTTGTCTTAATATGTTATTATTAAATTAATTTCTGAAAGGAAAAGGTACATATTATGAAATTGTAAATTAAACTTGAATGGAAAGTAATTTTATTATGGGTACCCTCTTTTATGTTAAATGTATCCCTTGTMATCTTARATGTACCCATTAGTTAGATGTTTTATTTCTGTCTTAAATGTATGTTATTTAGTAAAAATGATTATAATTCAATTATTTTATGATACACAATGTGCCACTACTAATTGAAGAAGTGCCCCTATTAATTTAAAATGTACTACTTTTTAGAGAAATGGCTCATGAACTTCCGTCGACAAGCAATGACTCAGCTCAAGCTTCAACTCTAACAAGTTTCACTCCAATAGCTTCAACTCCAACCACTTCAGCTCATGAATCAACCATGACATTTACCCCTCGTCCTTGTTTTACTCCAAGGGGCTCAAAAGAGTGGATTCCATGTTGCCCCCCTGAACTAAAGCCTACTGTAGGTATGGCATTCGACAGTGTAGATGAACTCATTGAATTTTATAAGCTATGCTCGTTTTTGTTGCTTTGTGGAGAGGATTGGACGGAGAAAAAGATGATGATGGAAATGTGTATTTAAAATATATGTACTGCAATAAACAAGGATTTCCGGGGAACAAAAGCTGCAGATTCAAAGTGTGTATTAAGTTTCACTCTCAGAAAAGAAGCATCAATCGATGTGGTTGTGAGGCAAAAGTTGCAGTTAAGAGCGCAAAGATGGAAAGTTCATGATATATCTTTTCCGTGAGTCTCATAATCATTTTTTTGGTACTCCAAAAGCACCATCTTCAGAAGAACAAAAGAAGAGTAACACTTGCTCACATGAAATTCATGTTTGATAATCTAATTTAATATTGGTCCAAATAGTCCCTCAAGCTATGGAAAGAACATGTTGGTGGTTATGAAATGTAGGGGCAACAGTGGTAGATTTCAAAAACTTTAGTTGAGATATGAAATGTTACTTGAGAGATGTTAATGCTACTATGCTCATTAATAATTTGAAGAAAAAGTTAAAAATAGTGGTGGCGACTTCTTCTTACACTATTGTATAGTAGGAAAAATTATTCTATTTTGGTGATATGGTGTCTTTCGATACAACATATGACACTAATACATATAGTATGGTATTTGCCCTTTATGAGTTGATCACATGACAGATGTGTACTTTTGGTGTTGGGTTACTTGCTAAGAAGATATAGATATGCACTTGGTGCGTTGCGATTGCTTCTTAAAAGCAATGGGAGGCTATCAACTGTTTGCTTAATAACAAACCAAGACCCTGCTATGAAGTTGGCAATCGAAAAAGTTTTTGAACAACAAAGCATAGACTGTGCATGTGACACATAATGAAAAGGTACCTAATAAGTTGGACTAACAATGTGCCGTGACACCGACTTCTTAGAAAAGTTAAATGATGTTGTTTGGAATAAGACCTTGAACCGTCGAAATTGTACAAGATGGCATGAGGTTATGGTCGAATTTGGATTGGAGAAACATGAATGGTTTTCCAACATGTTTGCTATGAGGAAGCTTTGGATTCCTTCTTACTTTAGGGATCTATTTTTGGTGGTATCTTGCAATCTACACAAACATCAGAGAGTGAAAATCATTTTTCACACAATTTACAAATGCAAAATGTCTGTTTGTGGAAATGTGGTTTAGATACGAGTCTGCGATTGATTGCCAAAGGCATGAACAGATAAACTTAATGCAAGCACAAAACATTCAATGCCTCGTCTTGTGACACCCTTACACTTAGAAAAGCAAGCATCTATTGCGTATACCCACAATTTGTTCTATAAATTTCAACATGGTTCCAACATGCAGGTGTTTAATTGTGGAGTATAGAAGCATGTTTTTCTTCAAGAGAGGAGTTGAAGAGTTTGAAATTGCAGACAATACAAGGAATAAAACTTATAGTGTAACATATGTGGAAGATGGTAAAGTTGTTTTTGTCCATGCAAGATTGAATCTATGGGAATGTTGTGCCATCACATACTCTTTTGTTCAAAGGAAAGTTTTTCACAAGAATTCCTCCCCTATATATATTGATGGACTAAAGATGCTTTAAATAAACCAAGGAATAACTTTTGGGAATTTAGAAGGTGTACAAAAGGATGAAAAGCATAAGCTTATAGGTGATGTTTGGTCGAAATTTCTCATGGTAAGTCTTGCTGAAGACAATGTTGATGATATGAAGGTGCTTCTTGAAAAGCTAACTGTGATTGAGAAAGAGTTGGGAAGTGAAAAATCTACTCATGAACCACAGTCCAAGACAAAAAGTTGGAGGTATTTCTTGGTTCAGATCAAATTGAGGTTGATATTTTCCACCAGAAAAGTCATCACACAAATGAAGTGGTACTGGAAAAAGAAAGAAGAGTGAACAAGAGATGGCTACGAAGCCCAAAAGCAAAGACTTTGTAGAACATGTGAAACTCGCAACACATGATAGTCGTAATTGCCCACCAAGAATAAAAATGTTGAATGAGGTATATGATAATTAATTTTTCAACTTATATATACTATATATAATATGTGTGTGTGTGTGTGATTTCAGTTTTTTTTATTTTTTTTATTTTTTATAGTTATTATTGTAATTGCATACTTTGTTATGATCTATTTTTGTTGTTGTTGTAAACTTGTAATGCTTAATTTTCAAGTTAATATGCTTAGCTTGATTGAAATCTGTATGCAGGTCGGCCGAGAGATTAACAAAGTAACTTATGTTCTTGCCTAGTTTCGTATGATGATGAGATGTCAAAAATTGCTGCATGACGGTCCTCCTCTGAGTGTGAAAGATGACTACGAAAAAGACCTCCAAGATGCTCTTTTTGAGCTTCTCTTTTTTCTTTATGTATTTTGCTCTTTCTCCTTTTTTAAGCATTTGGATCGGTTTACTTTTAGTTGTAACTCAGTACTCTTGTTTATAGCTTTACTTAAGTGAAGCCTTTAAGTCCTTATTGGTCTTTTGGCTGAAAATGGTATATCGTTTCTATTTGTTTTAATGAATTAGTTTGCCTTTCTTACTAAAAAAAATATATGCTTAGTTTTATTAAGCATACATATTCAAGTAAAAGGATACATTTTATAAGATAAAGGGTACATTTTGTGTGGCCATTTAAAATCATTGAAAGCTATGATAATTTGAATGGTACTTTTATTTTTTTGGAGGGTTGATTAGGTCACAATGTTTTTGTTAGTAGTTTGATCATGTCATTTCACTAATGATAATTCCTTGTATTGTTTTTGGAGGGTTGTAATTATTAGTGTTCTAATGAAGTACACAATRACAAATTTAAAACTACATGTGGTACATTTTGACAAAAAAACACTACATATTAAAACAAAAGGGATACATGCATTACGTACAACAAAATCACGTGAACATTTATTATTCTTAATAGGGAGGTGTATCATAAACACACCTCCCTATTAAGCAGTATGAGTAAAGTGATTTCCAAATGAGTGAACATAAAATGTACCCATTTCTACAAATTATAAAATTTAATTTAAAATGTACACCTTTTCTTCTAAAATATATCCTTTTTTATTTTCTGAAATGTAACTTTTTTTTTTGGTAAAACAAAGTTGGTAGTTTGATTATGTTTTTGACAAATATATCCTTTCTAAAATATATCAGAATATGGTAACCACCTATAATGTGGAAAAAAATTAAAAGCCAAAAAAAAAAAGTGTATTGATATTATCATACATTTTACAATAATACCTACTTCGTATCTTAAAAATTCTAAAATAAACTAATCATAGTTAATTCGATAATTATGTCGGGTGCAATTGCACCGGCAAAATCTAGTAATGATTGAAAATTTACTCTTGATATATAATGGACARCAAAATAAAAAGAGGTGTTGGTATTTAACAATGAAAAGTGTTCAACATCATTTTTTAATGTAAAGTATATGTCAATCACAACACATTATGCAGACCCATAGACAAGAAACTGGCATTATGTTAACAGAAAGCCAAGCTATTAAAATTGGATGTATATGTCTAAAAGTAGATAGCAAATCTAACTCAAAAGTTTGGAATACCATCTATACATAAAAGATATGGAAAGAAACGTCACAAACTACTCTAAAGAGTAACTACTAGATGTATTGTGATAACCACTTAAAGCCCTCCCCGTATTCCATCTAGCATATCAACTAACTTCTTCTTAGACTTGGCAAATCTCTCCTTGTCAAAAGCATCCATCAAATAAATAACTGCAACCACCTTCAATTCAAAAACTCACATTAGTTGGAGCATTTATGAAGCAAGCCCATAGTGGCTACATGTAGTAAATATACACACACTGAATATCTAATCTACTTCGAGAATTTCTTCTTGACCATGATTTTTCAGAGAGAAATTCCAGGCAAGAGGTTCAATGCTGTGTTTTGTAGTAGCATTCCTAACTTTTATGGCAATTGTAGGATTCCCTTCCTTTGTAGAGGACATGAAGGAGGGATCATGCACAATTCACTAGTGTTATATATTTGCATTCTTGACCATTTTGCTATGCAAAAATGAAACTAAACCATCATATTATTTTTATGAAAACATAATTAAGTAAAAAACATAAGCATATTACCAGACTTGAATGACATCATTTTTTCAATTTAAGTTTCCTTTTCTCTACAGCAGCTATCCTTTTTTGCTCAATAATTCTTGAAAGGATGACATCTTTGTTCTTCTTCAATTTGAACACTTCAACCTTGTTTAGAATCTCACTCTTAGACTCATTTATGTCACGAAGCACAATAGCAACACATATGGAAGAACGATAGACACGTCTCCTCAAATCCTTGAACATAGAACACAAAAACAATCAAGCTTACAAACCACAACAAAAATGATAATTAAAATTAGTTTTCAAGCAAAAATTACCTTATGAAAGTCAGCTTTGAAAGTAGTTCCTTGAAAAATAACATGTGCAACATCATAAAAACACCACAGTCCACATTAACATTCTTGATTGCCAAGAGAACTCTATGTTTTTAAGTTCAAATCTTGAAATCTTCGACCATCTTTTGTCTTTAAGTAGTTTCAAAACAGTGCCCAACTCCTCAACCTAAAAAAGTAAAACATACAAATAAATAATTGCATTTATCAACCTTGGGGAAAAAGGTACATTCTGAAAAGAAACAGTACATATTACTAGGAGGAGTACATATAACATGAGTATAGAACAACAACACTAACAATAGACTTAAATCAAATTAATAATCACTAGAAAAGAAATAAAGAAGTTAAATATATGAAAGATAACATGCTTTAGAAGTTTGATATTTGAAAGGATACATTTTGAATAAGTAGCGTACACTTTAAAAATAAGGGGTACTTATATAAGTGTCATAAAATGATTGAGAGGAAAGTAGCAAAGTTCCTACCAGCATTAATGCTACACCGCTGAACTTCTCAAATCATCTTTTCTGTACATGCGATTGTCCTAGTATTGTATCTCTTCCAAGTTAAATTTATGACAGCACAATAAAGTGATCCTCAAATAAAATGGGCACAAAGAGCTGCAGTATTTAAATAACATTGACATTAACTCTTAGTAAACTTTTTAATTTTAAATATTGATTGGGAAAAATCAACAAATTACAAATTAAATTTAAAATTGTTGAACCCTAGTTTTGAATGAAATAAACAAACAAAGCAAACTCATGTGTTTATAAATGATATGTGTGTTAGATGTGATTTACAGGAAATATGTCTTGAAAGTTTTTAATGAAGTTAGGACATCCAAAAGGTGGAAAGGGAGCTTCTGTGATTTTGAAGACTGAAGAGTTAAAGGAAGAAACTCAAGTGCAAGGAACTCGAGTCCCTTAAAGAATCAAGATTCGAGACTTACTGGTGATTCGATATTAGAAGCATCAGGTATAAATAAATTTGGATATTTATATTTAGACTTATTGTAGTTTAGCTTTATTGTGTGGGAATATGGCTCAATAAATATAAGGCATAAAATCGGATTTAATAAAGGAATTTATTAAAATATATAAATTAAGGATAAGTGTTAAAAGATATCTTTATAGCATAAAATAAATCCTAGGTAGTTGATTTCGAATAAAATCTTTTTAATCCTTCCAGTTTTATCTTGTTAGAATTAATTTATGAAAATTCGAATTTACCTTATTATATTTTACAAAAAATCTAACTGATTTTAGAAAATTAAGGAAATAAAAACATGTGAATAGCTTGTGCCTAAGGCTGATCATCTAGGCAAAATTAGTTGAGAAATTTAAGGAACAAACGACTATAATTTACTGATTAATAGAACGTGTGAATTTGGACGTGCATGCAAGTCCCTGAGGGTGACTCCTACTTAGTAGGAAGTGATGTGTAGTGGACTTACTGCTTCCATTCCACGCATAATATTGGTCTCTTAAATACATAAGAGCAAATCAGTTTAACACACACTTGAGCATTAAAGAAATTGGCATTCCTACACACAATTGCTAAACATTTTAGTTTTTACAAATCGAGTTGTAATTACTTCAAGTAGAGTGTTACTGAAGAGGCTTTGGGTTGAGTGTTAATCTATGAGAGGCTGTAAGAGAGTTTAGCTTACAAGAGTGTGAGTGCTCAATCAACAGAGGTTGGTTGAGAGCTTTCGAGTTCGAAAGAACTTAGAAGAGGTCTTAGATTGTACTAGTGTTGGTATCCGATATAATCTAAGAAGAAATCTTGTGTGGTATCAGGTCGCAGTTTTATCTCTGACAAGTTGTCAAGGAGAGTTTCTGTGTTTGTGAAAACTCGCATTTCTGTTCTTTACTTTCAGTTTTAAATCCGCAAAAAGCTCAAGTTCTTTAAGTTACAATTCACCCCCCTCTTGTAACGTTCAGTAGATCCAACAAATTATATACCATGGAACACTCAAAACATGATCCAACTACCGTTTCACTTACCAAGACCTTAAACTAATTATAGCTTGCTAGTTGTGGATCTGAGTGTTTTGCGTCGCCTTCAACAAAGCTTTTCAAGAAAGAACTGGACAGATAAAAATATACTTCATGATGACACAACTTTGATACAATGGGAAAAAACTATATTCAAAGCTTAATGATAGCTTATCTTACAATGTGATCCACACCAAAGAAAAACCTCAATTGTTCGTTCTTTTTCTCCAAATTAATCAACAAAAAAGATCACACTCGAATAACAGCCGTAYAAACCTTTTCGAAGTTGGACAAAGTTTGCATTTCGTTTCTAGATATCACAAATTGATTTGAAACAAAAAGACTTTCCCTGAGTAACAAAAGGAATAATTATAGAAATAAAATCAACCTAGCCATTATCCAATTAAGGAGAAACTTACATTTGATGAAGACCAAAATCGTTCAAGTCAGTTGTTATTGGAAAATCTAACAAAGAATAGTCTGCTACTTCTTATTGCAAAGAAGGAAAATTTCTCATCAGTTTTTGATTCTCATGCATATGGGATGAAATAAAGTGTTTTGAGGAAGACGGTGGACCATAATCGAAGGAGGAGAATAATGATAGTAAATCTTCTCCAATATCATTATAACTTTGAACGTGTAAAGATTTACCATCCGCATGTTCCTCCACATCTTCACTCTCTTGATCAATTGATTCAATCACTTCTTTGATGATATTCTTGTTGAAGCATCCAGGCAATCTATCACGAGAAAAWAAATGCATAAGGAGTTAAATATATGAAAGGGTACATTTTCAATAATAGTGGCACATTTAATATGAAGGGGGTACATATATACATGAAATATTGCAATAATAAAACAAGAATGTCTTTATATTCTACTCTAATCTAATACACAACAATTCTATTTCAGAAAAAAAACCAGGTTCGAATTCCATGCCTGTCTCAGTTTTATGGTTGTTTACAGGTTAATACTAATTAAAAAGAGCAYCTAGATATCATTTTTCAGAATAGTTGCGCCACTGTCTTGGCTTATGGGCAACACCATCTCTCTGCCTCGGTCTTTGGGCAATAACAACTAGTGGTGTATGCTCTGATTTCCGAGCTAGAACAACAGCCTATACATGAGCAGCAACCTACTGATTTCATTGCAGTTCAGGTGCAACAACAGACCTGTACAAATGGTGCCAACACGGTTTCGGAAGGTGTGTTGCGTGACATAACAACACAGCAGCGCCAATCTGTAGTAGAAGGTCACCCTGCTTCGGGTTCCATGRAGTACAACAATACTGTTGCAGCAGCAGAAGCTAAGAAGGAGCTGTAGCAACAGTATGAGGTCTTGCTCCCTTGGTTTTTGGCCATCTCAGACTGAGCACAAATATTACTTACCAAAAAAAAGTATTGAACATATTTTTTTTTTTATAAAAAACAAACCTTCAGGATCAAGTAAATTGAATGATGGCATAGATTTTTCATGCGCCTTCATTTGGATAATTTTATCCACTAGTTGATCAATATGAGCAATATTGGCTGGATCCCTTAAGAGAATTTCCATCTGTGATAGTTCATGTTCCTCAGTGTTAGTTTGATCAATAAATTCACCTTGATGTTCAGCTTCATATTGTTTTTGTTGCAAACCGTCCTTCAATTCTTGCAAATGCCTCATATTAAATCAACAACATTAAGTCTAGATCCCTTTGAAGACGAAGAATCTTTGCATGAAATTCCTAAAAAATATAATATATGCTAAAAGGGGTACATTATATGTTTCGTATTAGACATACTACTGTGTGTGTGTGTGTGTGTGTGTGTGTGTGTGGTGTGGCGTGGTTTCGGGGAGAGGAGGAGAGTTGGATATTTATATATTTATTCAAAAGTAGTGGACTTATATCGTTTGCCTTCAATTTAATTTCATCATCCGTTAATAAACCATCTGGAAGCTCAATTTGAAGAATTCGTCCGACAGTTGAAGAGTTCACTGTGTCAACCCCAGAGTGCAAAGATGAAACATTACTATTGTAATTTTTCTGATGTTTTTCCTGATTTTTAACCTTTTTACAGATTGGATATGATTCACAATCCAAAGGACTTGTACCAAATCCAACTTTTAACTCTTCTTGTAACCTCTTATTAACAATTTCATCGGTTCAATGTTGAATTAATGGGATTTCTTTGGGGGCAGTTTCACCTTTGAACATAAACCTATGAAAGTACACTATCTCCAATAGTAAAATGCAGCATTTGACTCTCTTTGGCATCTCACCAAGTTTTGCTTTTCTTCCTTGCCACTTATCCACAGCTTCACAAAGAGTATTTAAGACAAATGAACATCAATTTTAATTGACAATATCATCTGCATCAGTCACAACTTTAGACAAGAACAAGTCAACATGACCATTGCTAGTAGGAGTGAGGAATACCGAACAAACATACAACACAAATGGCTTCTTGATATCAGGACCTCCTTCTGATAACTTCACAATGTATGAAGGTAACATGGTTGTAGTCAAAGTTTCATTTTCAGATAATTGAAGCATATTTTCTAACCATCAAACATAAATGTGCATCCGTTTTTTTTTCTTTTAAGTTTTGATCAGAACGACTCTTTTTTACCTCTAGGTAGACCAAACATTAAAAAATCATCTTTTTCAATAAAAATCTTTTCCCACTTCATCTAAGCACTAAACAGTGTGGATTAAAGTGCGTTAATAGCCACATCACCATGTGCTTATAAATGCAGTCATCTTCACAAGTAGCATGCCCCCAAAACAATATCTTTCACATGTTGCTTTTGTGTGTCATTCAAGCGATAACAAGATCAGAACTGCAACTTGGTCACAATGAGTCTCAATTTCCTATTAAAAAAGCAAAAAAGTAAGAGAAAGACATTGATAACTGCAACTTGAAAAGTGAATAAATTCAAAGATGTTTTTAGTTTAAGAGAGAGATGATAAAGAGATTGTGCCTAATATGAGACATACATTATTGATTTGATGTCTTTGAGAGTAATCAGTTAGAGTTAGAGAGGTTCAAATGTGGAGAGTACATGTATCGAAAAGTTCTTATTAAGGTGGTCTGAATGAGGAAGCAGCAAGGAAAAGCTATTAGTCATTAAGGAGAATGTTTGGGAAGTTACTTTTAGATGAGATATCCTAATTAGGTAATGTGTTAGTAATGTGACTCACTATAACAGTTGATAGTATAACTTGCCTCAAATCAACTCTTTGCTCAGTAGTATCCAATGTTGAAGTTTTTCCTCTTTTGGATTAGATAACCTCTTCATTATCTAGTCTTGTGTACCTATGACACAAAGTGACTTCTTAGGACAATTTCCAAGTTAGAGTCATTAAAAGTGACTTCATTTTCTTCATCTTCATATCCATCATATCTTCATCTTTATCTGCCATCTTTATCATCGTATATCTTATCCTCCGCTCTTGAGATGATGATATCCTATCATAGCATAATATAATTTAATAATATCAATCAAAATAAAACAATAAGCACTAGATTAATACAATTACATTCGAAGTTTGCAAGAGCTTTCTTGAATATAGTGGTTGCCTTCCCTCTTACTGCCTTTTCAGATGACAATGAAAACAAATGTGACCTTCTTTTTTTTTATCTTGCTTTTTTCAGGTGAATTCTTGGATTGAGCTTTACACTAGCATTGAACTAAATACAATATAAATTATCAATTAGAAACATTAACTTCTTTTATACTCTTAATATAATCATGGCATTTACTCTACTACATAAAGATACGTAGTGTATTTAGAAATTGTTGTTAGTTTTTAAGCTAATAGAGTAAAGTACTAGTTGTAACAAGAGTATCGAGAGAGGACCACTACTAGTTTCATGTTAAGGTCAAAGTACTACATTATTTTTAGAGAGGTACCATTTTTTTTCATCGTTGTACTATCAGTTCATATCTTGATGATAGCAATGTTATGAGCTAGGGTGCACTCATTGAACAAAAAACACAGTCAAAGGCTCAAGACCTATAATTTTTTGTAAAAAATGTAAAAGTCCTCAATATTATTAATTTTCCTTTAATAGGAAAATCTAGTAACTCTTTACAGGCAACTATTTAATCACGAAATACATGAATGTTGGCCTTTATAGACAGTTCTAAAGGAACTCAATTGACTTGCATACTTTCACATAGCCTACTGTTACTGAGATAATAAATTATGAACATGAACTATTAATTATATTTGCCACCAAGCATATATAATGTAGGTAAATTGAGATAGGAGCATAGCAAACTTGGTGGTTTCATCAAACAGGTAATTGAATGCATTAGACTAATGAAATGTTGATACTACTGTGTTGCAATAGRTAAACAGATGAAACTCTTGATAACAGGAAGAAAAGAAGTTTGTTTCTAGCGTAGCGTAAGGTCGATTTCGTGCAAAAAAAAAAAAAATGGTGTCACCAATGCAACCTGACGTTGATACTAAAAAGATGAGAGGAAAAGATGTTCCGGGGAAGGCAATCGTTTTACTTTGCATTTCCAATTTTCTAGCAGGAACACTCATTACAAGCCAGACTTGGAGCCGTCACAATTCAGAGGTCAAAGATCAGGTTGAACTCATCCCTAGTCTAGTCAAGAACAAGAAGCTACAAACAACATCATTGATCAAGAACATGGATCATAACAAGCGTGTTAAGTATCATACTATCATGCCTTAACTTTGACTTTAAGTGCTAATGATGCAAGCTTTTCATGATCTAAACAGTGTTACTTGTTATAAATCAGATATTGGTTGAAGGAAAACGAGGCGATATCATGGGAGAAGTTGCTAAGACACACCAAGCAATTCAGTAAGCGAAATTTCCCTTGAACTTTCTTTTGATCTTATTTTTCTGACATCTTCTCACAATGATAATCTTGATTCCAAGAACTAACCATAGCTATGTAAAGTATTCTAGCTATCGTGAAAAAACCTTATGGACTACCTACTATTGATTGAATGCTGTTAATTGTATTATTAGATTCAATGCTGTTAATTGTAATTTAACACCATAACTGGTGTGTTTAGAATAAATMGACGTGACATACATATATATTCAAGGGCATGCTTATTTAACCCGCAATGGCTGACATATAAATTCTTGAATATAAAAGGAGACAATATTTTGATTTTTGACACATATGAATGCTGTCAAGAACAGTGTAGTCCAATTAATTAGTGCAAATGGCGAGTTCGTTATGAGAAGAAAGATCAGAATAGGCAAATGAATATGTACTAGTATTACAGT
>SNQN01001833.1:30366-55142 GCA_008642245.1 Bassia scoparia
CTCAACCATCCTTTAAAATTTCGGCCAATATTTTATTATTTGCCTTGATCAAAAGCTTTTAATACTAAAATAAATAAAATCATTCCTAAAATAAAAAATATTTGTAGTAATGTATGCGCGATAAAAATATTAAAAATAAAATAAATAACGTATATTAGAGTTGATCTGTTACTTGCCCCTGCTAGTAACTGTACAGAACCACTTCACCCTGGTTTCTGGCAAGTTTAGCTAACTAACCTATTTTCTTGCAACAGTGGATTTCAACCCCTGTACATGTAAGTAAATCAGACCACCTTACATAACACTTTTAAAGGATTTCACAAAGGTAATATACACACTAAATACAGAGAATACAATTCTAACGAAATCATAGGATGAAAGCTGATGCCAGAAAACCTAAAATCCAAACTAGTCCTAAGGACTCCTAAGACAAAAAAAAAACAAAAAAACATCCTAAAATCTAACTAGACCTAAAAGGATCCTTAATTTACAAAAGGACTCTCAACACAAAGGTTTAGTGAAGATGTCAGCTATCTAATCTTCTCTTTTACAGAAAAAACAACTTTACCAAGCCTTTTTCCACATTGTCTCTCAAAAAATGATGTCTAATTTCAATGTGCTTGGTTTTAGAGTGTTGTACAGGATACTTTGAAATATTTATGGCACTGGTGTTGTCACAATAGATGAGAACACTATCATAAACTACACYAAAATCTTTCWGRTGGTTCCTTAACCATAGTAATTGGGAACAACAAGATGTTGCAGCTATATACTCTMACTCGTTGTGGATAAGGCCACTGAATTTTGCTTTTAAGAACCTCAAGAAATTTGGTAAGAGCCAAGATAATGTACCATACCTGATGTGCTCTTCCTATCAACAAGGAAACCAGCATAATCTGCATCTGTGTACCCAATTAAATCAATCCAACTACCTTTGGGGTACCACAAACAAAGATCTGTTGTTCCCACAAGATACCTAAGTATCCTCCTAACAGCCTTCAGATGTGACTCCTTTGGATTGCTTTGAAACCTGGCACATAATCTAACAGAAAACACAATGTCAGGTCTACTAGCTGTTAAGTAAAGGAGGGAGCCAATCATCCCTCTATACAGTGAAGCTTCCACATCTATTCCCTTCAAGTCAAAATCCAGTTTTGTAGATGTGAGAACACGTGTGTCATAAGCCTTGCTGCTCTCCATGCAAAATTTCTTTAGCAACTCTTTCAAGTACTTTTGCTGATGTATCATGATACCATCAGTAGTTTGCTTAATATATAGTCCAAGGAAGAATCCTAATTCTCCCATCATGCTCATTTCAAACTCACTCTGCATAAGATTAGAACACTCATTACATAGCACCTGATTAGCAGCACCAAATAGAATATCATCAACATAGTACTATAATCAAGTGGTTCCCCCTAGTTTTGATAAACAATGTTTTGTCTACTGTTCCCCTCTAATAATCATTCTCTATAAGGAAGGTAGACAATCTCTCATATAAAGCTCTTGGAGCTTATTTCAATCCATACAATGCTTTGTCTAACTTGTACACATGTTGGGGGAATAACTTGTCCTCGAAACCAGGTGGATGCTCCATATGTACCTCTTCCTTTAAGTAAGCATTCAGAAAGGTAGTCTTGACATCCATCTAAATCCTTCAATGACTATGTTATGAATTCTGCTTCAAACTTGTACCAGAAATCACAACATGACTCCAAAACATATAAGCACTTTATTACCCAAACATATAATCATACTACGGAGTACATTACAAGAAAGACATAAATAAGCATTAAGTACAAATCTTCTTTTGTCTTCATGTAATCTTCAAGACTTTAATCTTCCTTTAATTTCTCCAATTCTTAGCATTGCATCTTTCTTCTAATTCCTTCGAAAGGCTTCCATGATCCAAGTCTCGGAATGAACTCAACTAKTGCATAAGTAACATGGTTAATATACAATAAAGAGTATAAGACTGCTTTTTAGTATAGCAGTCGAGGGAACAGTTCCTATTGGTTCCCTACGAGTACATGGAACTTTGTTCATTCAATTATTAACTGRAGCAAGACAAGTTAGGTTTAATAAATAAAACAAGTAAATATCTAACTTGCCTAGGGAAACAGTATCCTATATCATTATCAAGTTGTCCTGTCCCTGCAAATAGTTGTCCTCAAACAAAAACCAAAGGAACTCAACATTGTGTCGGTTCTCGGAGTACTTTATGCTTCTAAGAATGTAAATCGTGGTGGGAAGTTATCCCTTCAACGGTCTTCTTCGTGCTTTTTCGTATATTAAAAAACCTTTGTAATTTCCTTTTTAAGCTTTCCAATCGCCTAGATCTTAGGTGGGCCTGCTATAGGTATCACCTTATGGACCCATTCCACATAATTTCCTTCTAGACTTATTGACTGCATCGCTAGACGAAGCTATCTTAGAAACTCAAGTATCGCCTTTCTCCGCTGCCTTATTTTCATAGTACCTACTGTGTCAGTCAAATTCCTAGGCTTTAGTCAATAAAGATCAACTAAATTTTTTAATCTATAACAAAATTGCCCCCTTATATGCAAGCGCAATAGTCACTTGCTTGAATTAGCTTTTCTTTCACTAGAAGACTCAGTTTGTCATTTTAACCGCTTTGTGTTATAAGGTGACTTCTATTTCCATTATGATATAATTTTTTTGTAGTCACTCTTATGTTGCAGTATAAAAATTGAGATAGATTTGGATGACGAGAGTGGGATAAATGCAAAATTAGAGTCAGCACGACTTCAAGAATTACATTTACCTCCATTTAGAAATACTTGCCGACAAGATAAATCCCATTATCCGAACAATCAAATTCACTTCATACCTAAATCCATATTTAGTATTTATTGACCACTAGCCAGCATTAATAATTGAGATGCCTTTTGATGACACTATTCATCAATTAATCGACAGTTATTACTTGATTTGCAAAAAAAAAGATTTTACTCTTTAAGCAAAATATTTTTCTGGTTAATGATAAAATTTACATAATCACAACATGTAACGATTGCTAAGAAATTTCTTGACAAATACGTAACAAATTTCTAATTTACTGACTAAAGTTAGTACATAATTCTAACATTGAGGATTTAGAAACTAAACTTGTCAGAACTATGGTTTTAGACTAATTTTGAATTGGAGCAGTTAATCGCTGGACTCCCCATATATATTCAATATTCAATTTTGTCCACTATCAAAATTGAGTAGAGCAATGTTTGTCGCTCCAACCTCGTAGGAACGAGAGTCCCGGCCAATGGAGGTGTGGTGACTGTATGACAAAGAGAAGATATGGTGATGGTGGGATAGAACGTATGGGATCATGGGTTTGGGTCCTGTGTAGTAAATGCCGGTTCACCTTAGAGACACTAAGGGCAGTCCACCTGCCTTTTTCTTTCTTTCTCCTTCTCTCATTTGTCCCTCTCGTCTTTCCATCTCGAGCCCATTTCTCAACCTCCTCTTTCCTTTCCTGTCACTTCTTTCTCTTTCTTCCTTTCGAAATGTTCCTCATCTACACGTTCTTGTTCCTTAATGTTGTTGAGGTGGTCACGTCCTACCTAGGCTCCAATATTTGAACCTTTTGAATTCAAAGAAACAGTTCTTTTTTCCTATCCTCCATATGCTATAACTCCACACCACTCAAAGAACGATCGGCAGGAGATCTCTAATTGATGACCATTGAAGCCTTCTTGGCGTCGGGGCTTTCCATACCCACTTCTTGAATCCATCAGTGAGGATTAGACCAATTCTAGGGAAAGAAGAGATTAATTAGATTTTAAGGAGAAGGAGATGAGAGAGAGAGAGAGAGAGAGCGTGAGGATAGGTGAGATGTAAAACACGCTCGTATTAGGCTTAGTGAGGATCTAGTGAATTCCGTATCATTACTTCACCCTTCAAGTGTCTCTTGMTCTTTTGACTTCTCGTGCAATTTTCTTTTAAAAATTACCGCTGTGCCAATCACGTGGCAAATCTTTTCGACTTCTTGGTTGCAACATTATTTTATTTTCTTCAAATTCATGTATTACTCATTTTTAGTAATTTTGTTACAAGAACTTGACCGTCCTCATCATCTTACTACTTGTCAAACACCTCTAGGTCAGGATGTTTTGGCCGTAGATTTTGATGGCTTTCCCAAATACTTGGGGTGTACTGCCGCATAAACTTATCATTCAGCACTTTTGGAAATATTTCCCCATCTAATTCTCCTAGGAGATAGGCATTTCCTGACATAACCTTAACCACTCTAAACGGTCCTTCCCACTTAGTCGACCACTTGCCGAAAATGTGGTCCTTATAACTGTGTTATGGCAACTTCATCTTCCACACCAAATCTCCTTTCAGGAAAACCTTGCGTTTGACCTTCTTGTTAGAAGATTTAGCCACCTGCTTCTTTAGAGCTTTGATACTTTCCAAAGCACGCAAATGTTCTTCCTCTATGTCCATTAGTTCAATTAGGGCTGTTAATGAACTGAGCTTGCTTGCAAGCTYCTCGAGCTCAGCTCGGTCAAAGCTCGATKAAGGCTCGGCTTGATGGGGCTCGACTCTAGCTCGAGCTCGGCTCGTGAATAAACGGGACGATACACGAGGTACGCTAGGCTCGACTCGAAAGCTCGCTAGATCATTAAAACACAAGTAACCATTATTCCAAGCCCATAAATAATGGTTATTACTTGTGTGTTAATCTTAATTAGTTTAAATTGTTTAAGACTTTGTAAATATGTGATGAAATATTTGCAAGACAATGTAATTTGGCTTTATGTTTAATATTTATTTGGATTTGGTAGAATAGTTTGTTGGAAATTGAAAGTTGAAACTTGAACATTGGAAGATTTTGAAGTTTCAACTTCCAAATTGGTAAAAGCTTATTTAACTAGTTTTCAATGATTTGGTAAAAGCTCGGTCTCGGCTCGGCTCGTTAATAACCCTAAGTTCAATGGCCATTGCTTCCCTATAATCTTCAAACGTTAAGTCCATCTGCCTAGCCACTTTGGAAAATTCAACACTTAGCTCTACTGGCAATTCCGGTTCATGTCCGTGAACTAATTAATATGGAGTTGCACCTGTAGACACCTAAATGTGTCTCCCCAAATGAGTAACCGATGATGAAACATACCACGTTTCGTGACCGATTTGATTCTAAAAAGTGGAATTGAACTCGTCAAAAGCTCGAAATATGTGAAGTCATGCTCGAAATCATGTGTCAAAGGTCAAATAAGAGGCAAAAAGTATTTTCTTTTATTTCTTTTATTTATCTTCAATTTTTAGTATTTTCTACTTGGTTCTAGGATTTTTTTTAATAATTTGTACTGGTGATTTTCATGAGTTCACCAGTATTTTTAGATTATTTTTCCGATTTTTCTATAATTTTCTATGAATTTTACAATATTTACAAAAATCAAAGTACGTAAAAAAATACATAGAAAAATCAGAAAATACTGTAAAAATACCAAAAAAATATTTGGAATGTACTGGAACCCCCTAAAACCGTATTTCTTGCAAAAGGGGTGTCTAGGTTCATGCAAAATCCAAAGAAAATCAGAAAATTTTCGTATAATCCTAAGAATAAGTGAGCGTATATACACAAAATCCAAAGAGTATCAGAATAATTGAGCGTATATACGCTCGATTGAGCGTATATATGCTTAGACGCTCCTCTGAGCGTATATACGCTCGTTTTTGGTTTTTTGTGTCTATAAATACCTTCTTTCGCCTCATTTCCGAAGGGACGGCATATGTAGCCAAGCTTCACATACTCTCTCACTCTCTCACTTACACTCTCTTGATATTAAAGCATGCAAATACGAGTTCTCGTGCTCTTTTGAATCGAATAGACGAAGCGAAATCAAGGTATAACCCTGAGATTGCACAACTAAAACCTCCATTTCGCATCCTTTTAACTTGATTAATAACTATTACGAGTTTCAGTTAAACTAATAAAATGTAGAAACCTACCTTTCACTTGTTACATGTAAATACGTAGGATTAATCTTCTCATTTTCGTTTTTATCAATGTCATTTTCATTTTCGTTATTACTTATTATTATCGTCAGAACTAACCTTGATAAGCCTTGCGGGGTCCAAACGGGGGCTCAAATGTTTGAATTCTGCCAAGTAACTATGTTGATCCTATGTCTAACTAAAGACGGTCATGATCTATATGCTTATGTGATGCGTTAAGTCCAATTATGTACAAGGCCTAAAGGAGTCCTAAGTCCACATACGCACTTCAAAGCAACCACGCAACATGATTGATGAGTTCAACCACCTAGGGTCCAGTTTTCTAGGAGCACTAGGTCGCGCTGGGTTAAGTCAAAAAGATTTGTACCTGCCTAAAAGTGTAGAGTTTGGCTCCAGTTTTCACACTAGCAATCAGCGATGTATGCCAAGATACTTCTTAATGCACATGCAATCAGTAACACGTGCACACACGGATGGCGGGATAGACTTGCCTTTAGCCATGCGGATCAATTACACCACTGCACAAGGTACGTATCCCCCCTTATGTAGTTCTCGGCAATAGAAACATGCCCATATTGAGACCAAGGAGCCTATGTGTGACTTATGCGAAGGTCACATGCAAAATGCAACAAAATCAATAACGGTGATGATGGAATTACTGACTTTTTCAAGTCTGTCCACTTTCACCTAACGGTGATTATCCCCAGTTGAAGTCGCCAAATTGTAGGACGTGGGCGTTTCCCTCGCGTATAGCGGCGCGCGCTTGGTACTACATCGAGTGCTTTGCGTGGGCTTTACAGCCACGGAACCCGCCACGTGAGTGGCATTGAGGTAGTGTTGTCGAAGTAAAAGGGAAGTCCCCACCGTGTCTACAGGTTATCACGGACGCCCGAAACGTTGTGCCAAATTAATGCCACACGTTCTGATCCATAACCAGGTCCGTGGGTTCGGGGCATGGTACGAATTAGATCTGTAACTCAATTCGCCCGCATGTAGCGGCCTCTACTTCGGGTCTCATGCATTTTCCATTGCATCACGGTTATTGAATGCACATAACTTAACATTTTTAGCACCTTAGAAGCATACTAACCCTAAAGATTACTCGAAAAGTTTTGTTTCTACTTATGCAACGGAATACCTAACCTAGGAATTTGGTGACCACTTTGCATTAATCAAGTTAAAACGTGCCTAAAATCGGTTGTCCATAGTAATCTGATTTTAAAGTGATTCACATTATTTCCAGGTCTTTATTTAGCCAAAATTATATACAAATGATGTACAACCATCCACAAATGCCGAAATATATGAAATTCAAAACATAGATACAAACCAACTTACCCTGAATTTGCAAAAAAACAAGTTAGTTTCGTAATAAAAATCGAGCGAAATGAACCTTCCGCCTTGAATCGCCTATACCAAGATAAGAAATTGTTAGTATTGACAAGTATAAATAATAATGAAAATGAAAATAAAAAAAGAACGAAAACAATAAAACGTTAAACCACTCCTACATATGTTACATGGAATAATTAAAGTATGAGTTCTACATGTTTTTGTTAATTAGTTGAAAAACTCGTAATAGTTATTAATTAGATTAAGAAATGAGAAAGAAGTGTGTTTAGTGCGGAGTAATCTCAGAAGTAACTTGTTATCGCTTGTTGAATCGAAACAGATCGATGGCTTAGAACTCAAGAACGTATGGTATTTAGATGTTTGAGAGTATGAGAGCATGAGAGAATGAATTTGCAAGTTAGGGACGGGGAGAATGAATAGAGTTGGTTTTCGGAAATGAGCAAGGCACGTATTTTATAGGCGCGAGGAGGGCAAAACCCTACGTATATACGCAGGAGACCTGCGATATGCGCAGATTATTTCTCCGGGGGCGTATTTTTTTGATTTTCTCCGATTCCATTTTCCATAGATAAGGATTTGCCTTGATTCGACGCACCTAACACCCTTGCTCTCCAAAGCAAGGATTTTCTAGAGTGTTCTAGAAGGTTTCCACTTATTTCCGGTGGTATTTTTGGTGTATCTTTGGTATTTTTTTGTTATTTTCTACCGTATAAAAACTTATAAAAACTAGGAAAATATATGAAAAATCAGAGAAAAGAAATCTAAAAATACTGTGAGCTCAGAAAAATAATCTAAAATCAAAGAATCACCAGTATTAAATTATTTTAAAAAACCCTAAAATAAGAAAAGAAAACCTGAAATAGAAAATAATTAAAATAAATATAAAAGAAATATTTGGCCCCCTTATTTGTCCTTTGCTCAATAGTTCCGAGTATGACCTCACGTATTCCAACTTTGTGAGTTCAAAGCATCTTTTCTAAGTCGAAACAATCGCGAGACGCGGTATGTTTCATCACAGATTACTTCATTTGGGGAGACACATTTAGGTGTCTACGCATGTCTCCTGTCAAGACCACGCAAACACATCTTTGTATCTTGAGAGTCTGGATTAACGTGTCCTCAGACTCAGATTCTTCAAACATTTGTCCCTCTCCAGCGTTGAAATGGAACTTGCGCCGTCTGTCCGTGATCTTCAAAGTTTTTGCGCATCCTCGAACCATTGTCATGCAGGAGTAATCAGCTTAGTTGGTCGGAAGGACTAGTAGCTCACCACCTTGAACGTAGCTTCCTTCTCTTCCTTTCCATGCCAAGAGGCGACCCAATTGCCATGTGTCGTCAATAGGGTTGCGCGCTTTTGACAGGGATCATTGACCCTATCTTCGGAATCACAGTCTTGAAGACCTCGATCCTGGATTTACTTTTGCCATCCAGCAGTTAGGAGAGGTTCAGGGAAGTTCGAGCTCGGAAAAATCCTCTCGCATCTCGCTTAAGGTAAAACCATTGAGAGGTAGCTCGTAAGGGGCTGAGTTGTTGCTCCACTATTAGCTCGTTCTTCTTCAAGGAAGGTATTCAGTGCTTGCTCCTTATTTCTCTTTTTGTGGGAGAGTATCCCAGCCCGAACTTGTCATTCTCTGGAAGATCGAAGAGAGGATGAAGATGCCCTTGTTGGATCCTAAGGCATTCCAGGGAAGTAGCCTTGTTCTTCAGTATAGCATGGATGTGAGATTGGCATCATAAGGGGATTCTTCAATCAACAGCAGTTGAAGAACCCCCAAGTTCCTCATCTTCTTGTGTTGGACTTGCTAATGTGGACTTCCCTATTGCTTGGATTTTCATGGGAGATGCATCGATAGTTACCGGAGCGCCATGAAGTAAGAATTTGACTTTTGATGGTAAGATGAGGCGACGCGCCTAGTTCATGCACCAAGGCGGCAAGCAAACAGATTGAATGAAGTTTTAACGTCCATTACATGGAACTTACCCTTTTTTCGATTGTCCGCAAGCAATGTTGAGCCATATGATCCGAAGAGCTTGTCTCCTTGAATTTCGTAAGCACGAATGGTTTGAGTATTAGCTTGAAGATCATCTATTGCGATTCCAAGCTTTTGAGCAGTCTTAAAGGCAAACATTGATGCAGAATCATTGTCTACCAAAGTCATTGGAATATGAACTGCCTACACACCACCAGTGAGGTGAAGGGCCTTATTGTGATGGGCCCCTCAGGAGCAGATCATCGTCGGAGAATACTATGTAAGGGAGACAGCGTGGTGGTTATGAAATTAACCAACCCTTCTGGGTTGTCTCGCTCAGACATTGATCTCAGTGAGAGCTTTGAGGAGAGCCTCACGGTGACTCTTCGAGGTGACGATCAATTGCCAAACGTTCAATTCGGCTTTGTTTCTTAAGTTGCTTGATGATTGGATTCTCTTTTGCGGTGGATGATTGAGTAGTAGCAGTCATGCTGCGGAGTGGCGTTAGGAACACGCCCACTCCTCGTGAGTACATGCACATCATCTGGTGCTTGAGGATATCTTGGTCCTAAAAATTCTTCTTCAAGATCTTCTCCAGTCATGGCTTGATGGTCGCGACGCCTTCATAGTAGTCGTCGTCATCGTCCTGTCCATAAGCCATAACAGAAGTGTCATTAAGAGTAGGTGACATTGACAGCTTGACCACTGGAAGATGAGATAGTAGGGTCAAAAGTGTTTTCTTCATCAACAGAAATCATGAGAGTAGTAAGGGGTTGGATGTGATGTTCGCTTTTTTGCACCTGGGGAAGTGGGAGCCTCCATCTTCTACCATGTCTTGGATCGCATCCTTTAGCTTATAGCATCCTCAGTTGTGTACCTCTGCCTTGATGGTACTTGCATATTAGGGGTCCCATTTACTCGTTCTGATCAGGGTCAGGAGTGGACCAATAGGTGCGATCTTGCCTTTGTTTTGAAGTCGCTCAAATGCTGAGTATAAGTCATGCCAATGAGAAATATTCTACGCTAGGACGATAATAACCTTGATATCCTTGGGAAACCATGAGGTAGCTTGCAGTGCAGAAACATTGTTGTAAGAACCAGAATTGTCCTTCTTGTTGTTGTTCCATCTGGTTTGTTATTAGAGCTGTTTTCTTTCAATAAGTCATCTCAATGGCAATACCAATGTGGTGACCTTATCGAAAGTATCTAGGCCAAATAGCGGAGATGATTTTGTATCTTGGTTGTAAGTTTGATATGAAAACTTTCACCATTCAACTTCAGGAGGAGATGAACCAGTTGTGCAGCAGCTTCTTTCCATCTAGAGGAATGCAGTAAATCCCTCTTTTCCGCCTTGTTTCAGAATTTCAAGTTCCGAGAAGGTTTGAGTTTGAATGTTCCCCTTTAACGATCATAAAAGCAAGGCAACATCTTCCCAAGTTAGTCTCCTTCTCAGACAAGGAGAAAACCATTTCTGACACACGGGTGCAAGCGAGAGTGGAAAGACTTCGGTAGAAGCAGAATCGACCCCCTTGAGAGACAGGTGGCCTTAAAGGCCTTGAGATGGAAACGGGATCGTCAGTAGGCTTGAATTGAGGGAGATCATTGGCGAGAACTTGTCAGGGAGTTTGGCGCAGGGAGATCTCATTCTCAGTGTTTTCATAGTAAGTCCCCGTCCAAGTGCCTTTTGAACATTTTCCCATGTTTTAGCCATGGGCAGAAAGAAGAGTTGGCGGCGAGATTTTCCACCATCTTGGCTAAGTTTGCCACGTGTCAGAGAGCTCATCCATCTTCCTAAGTGCTTGTCGTTCATGGTGAATGATTGAGATAGTCTAGAACTTGGTGGCTCTGAAAAGGTTGCCTTTGCGGAGATGGATGGTGGATGACTGACTTGCTCTCGAACTAAGCCTTTGATTAAGCTTGCGGTCCAAACGGGGGGCTCAATGTTGAATTCTGCCAATACTGAATTTGATCCTATTGATCTAACTAAAGACGTCATGACGTCTATATCCTATGATGATGCGTTAGTCCCAATATGTAAAGGTAAGAGTGCTAAGTCACATACGCCTTTCAAAGTAACCACGCAACATATTTATTGAGTTCAAAACACCTAGGGTCCAGTTCTAGGGCATAATGTCGGCTGGGTTAAGTCAAAAGATGTACCATGCCTAAAAGTGAGCTTGGTCCAGTTTTCACCCTAGCAATAGCGATATGGCCAGATACTCTTATGCACAGCGATCGTAACACGTGCACACACGCATGGGCGGGATAGGATTGCCTTAGCCATGCGATCAATTAACCACATGCAACCAAGTAGTATCCCCCTATGTAGTCTCGAGCATAGAACATGCCCATATGAGACCCAGGAGCCAATTAGTGTACCTTATGCGAAGGGTCACATGCAAAATGCAACAAAATTCAATAAACGTGATGATGGAAATTTACGGACTTTTCAAGTCTGTCCAACTTCACCTAACGGTGATTTCCCAGTGAAGTGCCAAATTGATGGACGTGGGCCCGCCCTCGCGTTAATAGCTGCGCGCGCGGCTTGGTACTACATCGGAGGTGCTTTGCGTGGGCTGAGCCACGGAACCCGCACGTGAGTGCTTGGGGGTAGTGTTGTCGAGTAAGGGGAGTCGCCCCGTGTCTAAAGGTTATTCACGGACGCCCGAAACGTTGGTGCCAAATAATGGCCCCACGTTCTATCCAGTAACCAGTCGTGGTTCGGGGACATGGTACGAATCAGATCTTGTAACCCAATTCGCCCGCATGTAGCGGCCTCTACTCGGTCTCATTGCAATTCATTCATCACGGTTATTGAATGCACTAACTTACATTTTTAGCACTTAGAAGCATACTAACCCTAAAGATTACTACGAAAGTTGTTTCTATATGCACAGAGACTACCTAACCTAAAATTGTGACCACTTTGCATTAATCAAGTTAAAACGGTGCCTAAAAACGGTTGTCCATAGTTAATCTGATTTTAAAGTGATTCACATTATTTCCGGTACTTTATTTAGCAAAATATATACAAATGTGTACAACATCACAATGCGAAATTATATGAACTTCAAAACATATATACAAACCAATCTTACCCTGAATTTGCAAAATAAAACAAATGTTAGTTCGTAATAAAAAAGTCGAGCGAAAATGAACGCTTCCGCCTTGAATCGCTATACAAGGATAAGAAATGTTAGTATTGACAAGTGATAATAATAATGAAAAAATGAAATAAAAAAAGAACGAAAACAATGAAAAACGTTAACATCCTACATATTTACATGGACATTAAATAGTGAGTTTCTACATGTTTGTTAATTCAGTTGAAACTCGTAATAGTTATTAATTAGATTAAGAAATGAAAAAGGTGTGTTTAGTGGCGTAATCTCAGAAAACCTTGTTATGCTTGTTGATCGAAACAGATATCGATGCTTTGATTCAAGACGATGTCTTTAGAGTGTTGAGAGAGTGAGAGAGATGAGAGATATGAATATGCTAAGTTAGGGACGAGGGAGGAATAGAATAGACGGGTGTCGGAATGAGCAAGTGGCACGTATTTCTAGTGCGCGACGGGAGGGCAAAACCCTGCGTATATACGCAGGAGACCTGCGTATATGGCGCAGGAATTATTCCCCGTATTTGATTTTCCTCCGATTTTATTATGTGATTTGCCTTGATTCGACGCACCTAGACACCCTTGCTCCAAGCAAGGAGTTCTAGAGTGTTCTAGAAGGGTTCCACGTATTTCCGGAGTTTATTTTGTGTATTTGTATTTTTTGTATTTTCTCGTATAAAACTTATAAAAAATCATAGAAAAATGTAGAAAAATCAGAAAAATAATCTAAAAATACTGTGAGCTTCAGAAAAAAGAATGTGATGAAAGTGAAAGAGATCACCATATAAATTATTTTAAAATCCTAAAAATAGAAAAAGAAAACCTAAAATAGAAAATAATAAAATAAATAAAAGAAAATATTTTTGCCCCCTTCTATTGTCCTTCTGCTAATAGTTCCGAGTATACCCACGTATTTCAACTTTTTGTGAGGTTCAAAGCATCTTTCTAAGTCGAAACAATCGCGAGACGCGGTATGTTTCATCACTGATTACTCTTTTGGGAGACACTTTTAGGTGTCTACATTGGAAATTAATAATTATATAATTAATTTATACTTATTTAATGATACGTAACTTATTCATTCTATTAGAAGCTCTTTTTAACTTAATAGATAAGTTTTATTCACCTAAAAATTGCGTATGACATTTGATTATCAATGTTTGTAGAATCTTACGATTTTACGATTCCGATTTAAAAGACTCGTTTAGTTCAAAATTAGATCCCATTTTAACATGAAAACTACGGGTGACATATATTGTTTTTTTATGTCACATTTATTTATGTGTTAAAGAAGAGCATGCCACGAGTTCTCCCTGCTATAAAAATCTCTTGTTAAAAAGCGTTATTGGCTAACTAGCTCTTTTGGTACAAAATATTAACGTGGTTAAAAAATTGTTTTGAGTTCCTAGTGTTTTAAGTGATCGACAAAGAAATTCAAAATAGGTACTTTGATCTGATGAATACAACTTGGTCTGAACAGTGGAATGAAAGTGTTCTTTGGCAGTTGGTTGAAAGATAGTGATTTATGCTAACCAAGTTATATTGTGCAAAGTGTTATATGTGTTGGCATACAGTATTCCAATTTTTGAAGCAAGATACCCTTCGAGGGAAGGACTCCGAGCAAGATCCAAGTTCATAATTGAAAGGATCAAATGGAAGCTTCGAAGGAAATTAGTTCTAGGGTTAGAATAAGCCTTCTTGTTTATATAAGTGCATGAGTATGTTGATGACAAAGGTCAATTCCTCAGTAGGGTTGAAGACAAGTTAGACCGTTCGTCAGGTCGTTTGTTCGACACTTCTAGTTTGAAAAAGTTCTACTGTTTTTACAACACGGAATCATCTTGTCAAGTAAGAAAAGTTTTTTGGAAAGTTTCATTTAAAAGTATTTTTGGAAACTTCAAGATGATTGGTGATGAATATGGTCAAATATTTGTAACCACTGTGTGTCGGAATTAAGGCAACAGAAATATTTATTGTCATGTATGAAATAAAATCTTGGTGTAACCTTCCTAAAAATACGCTAAAATTCTTATGGGTATTTTTCATTTTAGGGTTTTCGACATCAAGTAATACTATGCACATATAACTTCTAGTGTTTGTCTTATCTCAACTGTCATCTTAGCATGATCAAGGGGAGAGCTGTGAAGGTGCGACCTCATCAGGGATTATCAAATAAATAAATGACATTGTATGAGTAAACACTAATAGCCCATTTCGTAATTGATTATAGATGGAGAGTGGAATGATTGTATGTGATGTTCAGAGAAAATCAAAAAGAAAGTTGAGAAGTAATAGTTTACCCACTTAAACATGATTTAGAATTGAATTCTATTTGTTTAACATTTAGTTGGCTACTTGCACAAGTGGATGAATTTGCATCTTAAAATTCAATGAATCTACAGCATACAAAACACAATCAACTATAATGCCTGGCATAGGCTCTAGATAAATCAGCAATCACACTGGCACTAAAAAAGAACTAGAGGTCACATACTAAATAACATTATAGAAAAACAAAAAGAAAGAACTTACTGTTAGGATGGAACATCCGAGAGCAAATCGCACAAGTTGGAGCTCGTTTTGGGTAATCCTCAAGTAAAACTGAAGTGTCAATTTGACGTGCTGAAACCTCAACAAATTACCAAAAAAAAAAAAAAAGCCAGGCAGTTATGCAAATAAGGCAAAAAGAGCAGACATGAGACAGATTAGTCTTAAGATCTCAGTCAAACATAAACGAAAAGATTGGTTAAAAAAGCATGTGAATCTTTAGAAATATTACAATTGTGTACTTTACAAATAATATTGCTAATAAAACATCATTGAAATCTTGAAGGGAAAAAAATCAGTGAGGTTCTGAAGTTTGTTTCCATGAGCTTAAAATTATATGAGTATTGGTTAGCATTTACTAATATGGATCAAGAATTAGGCTAATAAAAAAAGATCGTGCTATAAAGTGAATAGTGATGATTGGTGAAGAATGAATATAATTAGGTAAGTGACACAATAAGGAATATGATAAAACTCTGCAAGAAAGATTCAAAAAGTTGATAAAGGCTTCTACAATTGGGTCTTCAAAATCATATAGGGAGATGATTTAGAATGATAGAATGGCTTCTACTGTCAGATGAGAACTTGATTAAAGTTATAAAGATGACGCAGCACAAAAAAGTGTATGATCCAGAGACACAGTATACCAAGCATCATAACCAAATTATGACATAATAGTCCAAATTTGAAGTTAATTGCTCTGAAACATTTGCTTACCCTCCACAAGGGGTTTATGTTCCGGAGGTCGATGATGGAGTCTCCGAATGCCAAAGATGCTTGACACAGTGATGCACCATAGCCCTTCTGGAAGGTAGCAATGCAGCATTTTGGAACCAAAACAGAACACAAACATTAAGGCCAGAGTGCTATGCAATAGAGTGCTTCATATTATAAGACAACACTGTGCACCTAATCAATTAAAAGGTGTTAAGCTTGTGTTATAAAAGTGAATTGACAACAGCAAAGGTGAAAGTCACATTTTATAGAAATACTCAAATATACCACAATTATGCGAGGAAAAATCAAGGAGAAAGTCACAGAAAAAGAACACTGGCCAAATAATAATTAATCATGAATTGTTAGCTCACATGAATAATCAAACATTCTAAAATAACTAGAAATGTGTTCAAAGCTCAATAAGTTTCCTATTTTTCGGCCTTTTCGAAAAAGGAAACAAATTAAGACACCAAAAGGAGAAAAACAATGATGCAAGACAACACTTATCTGGCATTTGTTTTGTTTTTCCTCGTGTTCTTATTTTAAAAATTCAAGGACTAAGAGTTTCTAGCGCATTATTATATAAGCTTGCATATTCATGTTATTGTAAATGCATTAACTAAACACATAGCAGCTCACATTAGACAGCAATTACAGCAGTACGTACAACAACAGAATGACAGAACCCAGGCTTTGCTCTCATATTCGAATTGTTAAATCTTTATTAAGAACAATGTGATCGCAAACTACACTTGCTCATGTTTAGAAAACTAAATAGGCTTAAACAGACTACTACTTCACGGTCTTCACCCAATTACATATTCTACCAAGCGATTACGGCGCAAATAAAACGGAATGAAGGAAGAGTAATACAATTACTTTGCTTGGCAGAATAACAACTTTTCAGCTATTCTATATCTGTTCACTTTATGTGTCTCCATTTCAGCAAATTATAATACCGTCCCAATTGCGATTTCAATTACCATAACCAATCCTAAAGACTTCAATCACCATTCACAGGTCTGGGGGGGTGGGTTTCCTGGGGGGGGTAGCAGAATAATCACCCCAACTAGTAACTTCACATATGTACAATCGAAACTCGAGTTAAATTCGACAACGATGCAATCGGT
Source organism: Bassia scoparia (assembly GCA_008642245.1). Classification (NCBI taxonomy): domain Eukaryota; kingdom Viridiplantae; phylum Streptophyta; class Magnoliopsida; order Caryophyllales; family Amaranthaceae; genus Bassia; species Bassia scoparia. The sequence continues at coordinate 47,184 of SNQN01001833.1, forward strand.
ATTTAACTTTCACCCAACCACATCATGGCATAGTTTAAGACGAAATCAAGAAAAAAAATCTATTAAAAATTGTACATCTAAATTGAAAGAAATGAAAAACCCAGAAAAATAAGAACCCTAGATTAACATACAAAAAACGAGGCTTCAAAAGGGGAAAAAAATCAAAAACGAATAAAAAGGGAAAGAAAAACGAGCTTCAAACTCTAAATAACAAATCAAAGATCAAACTCTGCTACTCAGTTGCCTCTCGATCTCGACTACTCTCAAACTGCCTCATAAAAAAATCTCTCAAACTCTCATCTCACTCCCGAAATCACCTCAAATCATCTTCAAATCATCAAAAATCATACAAAAAAACCACTCGAAAATCTCTCTATAACACCAAATCCCACCAGAAAATTTTAAATTCAACTCAAAAACACAAAAATTTTGAAGAAGTTTTCCAAAATCGCCTTAAAATTTGGGGGGTTTTGATTTCCATGCCTATTGGTTCGGTTTGATGCTTCAAGAAGCTTTTCTTGGAGGCTCAATAAGGATTTTCTAACAAATTTTCTTTGCAATTTAGAGCCTGAATCATCAATTTGGTTTGTTTTCATTTTTCCGCTTTCAACAACTACGTTAGCAAATTTTCGTTTGGTGATCAAGTTCCTTTTTTAACTCTTTCTTAACTTCAATCGAATTCACCGCTAATTAGAGAAAGGAAGGTGTGCACTTCTTCTAGTTTATACAATTTTCGTATAGTCCTGTCTCAAATTTGTCATGTTTAAATTTTATTCTAATGCTTGCATACACATGTTCATTGAAATCGTCTGAATGAAAGATGTGTAAAAATTAACCTTTATGTTTTTCCAATGGTTTTTATACCCTGTATTATATACTTGTTCATGGTTATACCCTGTTTTTCAAAGGGATTTGCATAATTCATTAAGAGATTAAATTTAAGGAGGTTTCTTTATTTTCTTGTTGTGAGATAGACTGATACTATTTTGTATATGCTGTCATTTTAATTTGTAATGAACAAGCTGACTGTAAATATATAATGAAAAATATGTTAAATTAGTAATTTTAGTGCTTATTTTTATAATATATTATATATAATATATATATATATATATATAATAAGCTGTAATTTTAATGGTAATTTTGTAAGATAATTCAAGAAAACTTTGATTGATATTTGTAATTTTAATGGCATATTATGGTGAAGTGAAGAGTAAGTTTAGGAGTTTTTGTAAGCACTTGTTTACACTGTGCAATCTATATTACAAGACCCTTTATGGTCATAGGCCTCATAGCGGTATTCTATGAAACAGAGTAGGTCTTTCTTCTGTTGGTTTAACAAGTTTTGGTCAATTCCTTTTCACTTCTCAAATAAATTTGAGTAGGAATTGCATAATTCTGGGTCAATTCAGCTTATTTTGTGTTTAATTTGGTTGATTTTAGGCTATTGTGCTGTTAAATTAGATTAATTTGAATAGTTTTGATATGAGTACGAGCTGACAAGATTGGGGAATTGTTCATTTTTACTCTCAACTTATTCTTGATAATTATGCTGAATATTGTATCAGTTTTGTTGATGTTGTTTCAATATTTTAAGAGTTGCTTGGTGTAGTATTTAAATCATTTATAATGTAAGTTGGTAAATGTGTAAACTATTAATTTTAATGATACGGATTTGGACTTGCATGTGTCATGCTATATGATTTGGAAAAGAACAACAGGCATTAACAAGTGTTTCTGTGTGAGCAACGGATGTGTTGGGGGAAGCAGATGAAGGCCTTTGGATCTCAATGAGTACCCCAGCCAAGATGTGTTGCAGCAGTAGCAGATCCATAGCAGCAGCACACAGGCCTTAGTTGACAGGCTTGTGCCTTGGGATCTGTGGTTGCAGCTTGCGTGTCTCGAGTTCTAATTGTTTGTACATATAGGGAGTCGAAGGAAAGATTTAGGTAGGTTAGAAGATAGTTGAAGGAAGATGTTAGGAAATCCACTAGTGCGATTTTGGGAATAAATTAAGATAGTGTTTTTTGTCCGATGTTGTAAGTTATGACACAGATTATTGAACAAAATTGGACACTTACTTAGGTTGATAAAATGGCCCACGCGAAGAATTCGGGCAAAAATAGAGATGCTAAGATGAGAAAAAGAAGAATGAAATTCTTGAAGATATAAGCACCGGTTATGCTTCTATTCTGCTAAAGTTTTATGTATAAGTCCTATAACAAGCTAGGATTGTTGTTTAATAGTGCAATCAACATTATGAATTTGTTCCCTTTAATTTGTGCTTTAAGCCTTGGATTGACCACTAGGTCATCAAAAATGACATATGGGCAGTGTCGACAGTGATTGTTATTATATGGATAGAGCTGGGATGAGTTTTGTATTATTCTACTTTACAGAACAAACATAACAAGAAGCAAGAAGGCATCAAAACTCCCGTTACACTCTCAAGGTTGTTTTTTAATTTAATGCTCTTACAGGTTGTCCACATTCTTGCTAAGCTCGGAGAGCACAACCAAATACATAAAGTTGTACGTAATTCACTGGTATATACACATAGTATATTAGTCAATTTATTTTGGTCGCATAAGTAATTATGGAATATTTTCTTGCAGTTTTTTTATCGCAATGTTCCAAGTTTATGGGCGCGTGAAATCGAAGAAGTAGAGTCTGAATTGGAGCGTCAAATTTTTCTCCTTGTTTGAATCGTTGATGCATTTTTGTGGCTACACTTTTTTCTATGTTTCGAAATGTAGGCTTTTTTATTTTTTTTAATCCATTGAATTATCCAGAAATTAATTCTATGTATGGATTTTTGGTATGATTAATGAAGTATGTATTTTTTATTATCAGATTGTAAAATTCCAGATTGAATCGTATTCGTATAGTGTTCTTTTATGAGTAAATTTATTAGTTTTTAAAAAATAAAAATTCCACCAAAATTAATTTTTTTAAGTTTCAAACTACTTTAATTTCAAAACTACAATTGAAAGCGTTTTCAAAAGAAACGCTTTTAAATATTAAAAACAAACCGCCAAATTTTAGCGCCAAAGTTTATACTATTTACAAGCGCTTATTAGAAGCGCTTTTAATTCTTCAAAAGTTGATACACATAATGGAAAGCGCTTCTAGAAACGCTTTAAATTCTTTCCCGCGCCCATTTAAATCGCCAATGAAAACCGCTTTTAATAAGAATTTCCAACGCTTTAAAAAAAGCTTGTTTTTGGCGTAGTGCAACAAGAAACAAGATGCCACACCGTAATATTAATGACACTCATGCTTAAGTGTTTAGAGACTCCACTTCTACACCTTAAATGATACAGTAAGTATCAGAACAACAAACAATACTTGTTAGAGTTTATCCTTGCTTGGAGTCAAGAAAGACATTGCCAACCACAAAATGATTATTAGCTTTCTCTGTCGGTTCAAAAATCAAATTTCATTAAACTCCTTTATATTCGTCTTGAGAGTTTAATTTATTAATTTAAAATCATCGAATCCTATTTACTTAATGGACCGAGCCAAGTACGCTAATTATTTATGTGTTGCACCCATCTTTGTAATTGATTTTAATTCATATAGTGAGTGTTATTGAATTAAATTATTTACTTCAAATGCATTTTCTAACAAGGTAAGATAGATAATGCACAATTTAGATGTTGATGTGAACTGCTTAAAGACCTTTATCTTAACCTCTTTATTTTCCCCGTATTCTATGGCAAGTGGCGAAGATATAAACGCAATAAATGTTTGCAGTCACAACAAAAGTCATAATATATCTAATTTAATGCAAGCACATGCATATTTTGCTAATTTATACTTAATTGGGCGCATATGTGCATGAAAAAAAAAAATGTTCCTTTCACATTATTCATGCAAAGGTTGCTATGTACGTGTGGACAATATGTTTAACAAGTATTTAAAGAAAAACTGATATGACTTTTGGAAATGCATGTTTAATTGGGACCGAACAACTAAAATTATATGAACAAATTACATTATTGTTCTTAGTCCTTATATATATACACACATACCACACCACTTATCATCCCCACTTCCCATTAATAGATATCAAGAAACAAAGATATTAAATTCTATTAAAGTAACAATGGGAAGAAGCAATTCGGGCTTTTAACAACATCTTTAGTAGTGCTAGTATTGGCAATTCTGTGTCAGCTAACACTACACTCTCACTCTAGCTCGACGAAATGATGTAATTGTTCCAAGCATGTAAACATCTGAAAAATTAGTTCTACAACAAGTCCCTTGCAGTTCTACATATGACTGCAGACCACAAAAGTGTCATACACATGCATGTGATCATGGCTACTGCACTTGCCTTGACAAACCCCCCTTCAGAAAATTAGCTATTGGTGATATTAAAATCATTCATATTTTTAGTCAATTAATTATCGCTATTCTTAATATATAGAAAATAATATTGATTTTGAAATAAAATATTCTTAAGAATTTTTGTATCGGTTGAAATGAGAGTATTGCTGCTTGGTTTTTAGTTAATTTTTTACAATAGAATTTCAACGCATTATGTTAGTTGCATTTGTGTAAGGAATTTCATAAATTGGAGCTCAACTTCTTTCCAAAAATTTGAACCAAAAATAGTGGTGAATTAAAAATATTTCCCATCAACGATGTTGGAGTAAAGGCGGTATTATTGTGAGACATGAAATATTCTTTTGTTGCAAACATTCGTTACTCGAGAAAGTGTATTATAAATAGTCTAAAGACAATATATATTGTCACTTTTCTTGCACTAAAAAGAAATCGCATCTCGTGCCATGTTACATCTTGCACAATGTTAAAAAATTAATGGCTATGTAATTAGCAATGGGAATTTCTCAACAATATTCCCATCTATTGAACAAGTGACTGTAACTAAAATTAAATATTTCCACTGGAATTGTTATTAAAAATGCGAATTAAATATTTAAATCTTACGATTTTACAATTCAAATCTAGTCAACGATTCTTTACGATTTTGATTCATTCCATACATTTTCCATCGCTAACGGAAAACAATGACAAAATCCAAGCCTTATTGTAGGACGTGGGCCGTGCCCTCACGTTATAGGGGAGCGTGCGGCTTGGTATACATACGAGCTGCTTTGCGTGGGCTTGAGCCACGGAAAACCCGCACGTGAGTGCGTTAGGGTGTGTGCGAGTAAGGATTCCCACCGTGCCTATAAAGTTATTCACGGACGCCGAACGTTAGGTGCCCAAATTAATGGCCCCACGTTGCTGATCCAGTAACCAGTCTGGGTTCGGGAACATGGTACGAATCAGATCTGTAACCCAATTTCGCCCGCAGTAGCGGCCTCTACTCGGTTCTCATTAGCAAATCCATCATCGAGTTATTGAAGCACAATAACTTACATTTTTAGCACCTTAGAAGGCGATACTACCCTAAAATTACTACGAAAGTGTGTTCTATTATGCACAAGAGACTACCTAACCTAGAATTGTGACCACTTGCATTATATTCAGTTAAAACGCGTGCCTAAAAAACCGGTTCTCCATAGTTAATCTGATTTTAAAGTTGATCACATAATCCGGTCTTATTTAGCAAGAATATATACAAATTTGATTACAACCATGACAATGCGAAGATATGAATTTCAATAACAATACAAACCAATCTTACCCTTATCTGCAAACAAAACAAATGTTAGTCGTAATAAAAAGAGGACGAAGCTGATCGCATATAGACAAAAACAAAGTTTATAACACCGAATATCCGCCTTGAAATCGCTTACCAAGGGCATAAGAAATCGTTAGTATTGACCAAGTGTAATAATAATGAAAAGAAATAAAAAAGAAGAACAGAAACAAACTGAAAAACGGTTAACAACTCCTACATATTTACATGAAACAGTTAAATGTAGTATTCTACATGTTTGTTAATTAGATCTGAAAACTCGTAATAGTTATTAAATTAGATTGAAGAAATAGAAAGAGTGTGTTTAATGGCGAGGTAATCTCAAGAAGTAAACCATGTTGTTACGCTTGTTGAATCGAAAAAAGATCGATGCCTTAGAACTCCAAAACGATGTTGGATTTAGAGTGTTTGAAGAGCTGAGAGAGATAGAATACGAAAGTTAGCAGGAGGGCGGGAGATAGAATAGACGGTGTCTGAAATCGTGTTGTTCGGAAGATGCACGCAAGTTTTAGGCACAGAAACAGGATCTTTTAAATAAAGTGCGAAGCGAGGTGGCGCTAATAAGCAGTCGCGATATATACGCAGGCAGTCCTGCGTTTATACGCAGCTTCTGCCGATATTTTTCTACTCAATTATTTATCTCCGATTCCTTTTGCCATATGTTATTTGCTATTCGACGCACCAGCACACCCTGCTCTCCAAGCAGAGTTCTAGAGTTGTTCTGAAGGTTCCACGTATTTCCGGAGGTATTTTTTGTTGGTATTTTATGTTTTTTGTATTTTCTGCTATAAAAACTTATAAAAATCAAATAGAAAAATATGAAAAATCAGAAAAAATAATCTACAAAATACTGGTGAGCTCAGAAAAAATTGAAGAAAGTGTGATGAAAGTGAAATGCAGGATCCAATATATAAATTATTTTAAAAAACCTAAAAATAGAAAAAGAAACCTAAAAATAGAAAAATAATTAAAATAAAACAAAGAAAATTTTTGCCCCCTTTTATTTGTCCCTTGCTCAATAGTTCCGAGTATGACCCCACGTTATTTCAAATTTGTGAGTCCAAAGCATCTTTTCTAAAGTGAAACAATCGCGAACGCCGGTATGTTTCATCACTGATACTCTTTGGGGAGCACACTTTAGGGTCTACAGAAGCCCCCCACTTTACTGATCCTGGAAAGACATAGTCTTATGTAAGCGAATGCAAAGTATTCGATGTCGGGACGGAGAGCAACTCAAGACTTCTGCGACCCTGAGTACCCTTTTCGCGGTGGTACCTGCAAAAACAAAGGTAGTTTTTTAAACCCCCTGTTTACCGGCCCCATGCGGTGTTATGCCCTTGGGGCCTGGAATCTGGCAGCTTTTCCGCTGGATTGGCTTCAGAAATTTCACTGTCGAAAAGCTGCTGATCTTAATCTTCCCTACGGCTGACCTTGGCTTATTCAGGAAAAATTAAGTTGATGCACTCTGTCGAGAAATGGCTGATTCCTTCAGAAGATCTTCCTACGCTGACCTTGGCTTTCAGAAGAAAGAAATAAGAGGTGATGAATACCTCGGAAGCGCCTCGTTCCCAGAGTGGCTTTCCACGGCTGACTGGCTTTTCAGGAAAAGAAATGATGTAAGATGCTCCCTACGGCTGACCTTGGGCTTTTCGAAGACGTAATGTAAGTTCCGTCGGGAGCGTTTTGTCCTTCAGAAAGTTTCCCCTACGGCATGACCTTGGCTTTTGCGGGGGAGATTGTGATGTAGATGCCTTCCCTACGACTGACCTTCGCTTTACGGAAGACGTAATGTAAGTTCCATTGGAAGCGCTTCGTTCCTTCGGAAAGTTCCCCTACGGCTGGACCTTGGCTTATCGGGGAGAATCTTGCGTATAGCAACCAATCGCGTTTATAGCGATGAATGGCCGTATAGGCGAGTTTGGAAAAAATGTCATGTGTGTATGCGGGAATTTTCAGTGCGGGAGAAAATTCCAAAAAACCGAAAGAGGTGCGCGTTGAAACTTATCTTGAGCGGGGAGAAGATTCCAAAACCGAGAGATGCTGACGGCAACTTCTGTCAGCGGGAGGAAATTTCTAAGGGACCCGAAAGATGGTATTTGCTTGAGATTCTGTTGAGGCGAGAAACCATAAGACCCGAGAAGATGTATTTGATTGAGATTCTGTAGCGGGAGAGAAACCATAAGGACCGAAAGATGGTTTGCTGGGATTCTGTAACGGGAGAAAATCGTTAGACCCGAAAAGTTTGTGCTAGCATTTCTGTTAGCGGGAGAAATTCTCTCTCTTTT
>SNQN01001833.1:55167-85608 GCA_008642245.1 Bassia scoparia
GAGAGCAAGTCAGCTACTCCACCGTCCCATCTCCGCAAAGGCAACCGTTTCAAAAACCACCAAGGTCCATGCTATCTCAAACATCCACCATGAACAACGAACACGTTAGGAAGATGGATGAGCTTGCTAACACTCTGGAAAACTTAGCCAAGATGGTGGAAAACCTTGCCACCAACTCTTCATCCGCCGCTATGGCCAAAAACATGGAGAGAATGAACAAGAGGCACATGGATGGGGCCATTTACTACGAGAACACTGAAAATGAGATCTCCTCCGCTGCCAAGCTCCCCGACAAGTTCTCGGCCAATGATCTCCCTCAATTCAAGCTTACTAACAATCCCCGCTTCCATCTCAAGGCTTTTAAGGCCACTCTGGCTCTCAAAGGGGTCGACTCTACCTTCTATCCAAAGGTCTTTCCGCTTTCGATGGCGCCAGTGTGTCAGAAATGGTTCTTTTCCCTGTCTGAAACAGAAACAGAAACATCTTCCCAAGTCATGCATGACTCGTTACAAGGGGAACATTCAAACTCAAATCTCTTATCGTGAACTTGAAATTATGAAGCAAGGCGAGAAAGAGGGGTTCACTGTATTCCTCTCTAGATGGAAAGAAACTATTGCACAATTGGTCCATACTCCACCTGAAGCTGAGATGGTGAAGACTTTCATATCGAATTTGCAACTGAAATACAAGAATCATCTCCGCTACATGGGCCTAGAGACTTTCGATAAGGTCTACCACATTCGTATCACCATTGAGGATGACTTATTGAAAGAAAACAACTCTAACAACAACAAACCAAGATGGAACAACAACAAGAAGGACAATTCTTGTTCTTCAAACAATGTTTATACACTTCAAGCTACCTCTGATTTCCGAAGGAATCAAGGTTTCTATCGCCCAAAGCGCGAATACTTCTCGTTGGGCATGACTTACACTCAAGCATTTGAGCGACTTCAAAGCAAAGGCAAGATTGCTCCTATTGGGCCCACCCTAGATCCTCCAGAGGATAAGAAGAGTAAAAGTTGGAATGTAAATGCCTATTGCAAGTACCATCAAGGCAGAGGCCACATAACTGAAGACTGCCATAAGCTAAAGGATGCGATCCAAGACATGGTGGAAGACGGAAGGCTCCCACTTCCACCAGGTGCAAAAAAGCCGAACACCACGTCCAACCCCCTTACCAGTCTTATGATTTCAATAAATGAAGAAAGTATGTTTGACCCTACTATTCTCATCTGTCCAGTGGGTCAAACTGTCAATGCCACCCTACTCTTCAATGACACTTCTGTTAATGGCTTATGGGACAGCGACGATGATGATGACTACCTCGAAGACATCGCAACCCATCAAGCCATGATTGGAGAAGATCTTGAAGAAGAATTTCAAGGCCAAGACATTATTAAGGCACCCGATGATGTACAAGTACTCACAAGGAGTGGGCGCGTCCCTAACGCCACTCCCCAACATGATGACACTCCAATCCTCCCACCATAAGAAGAAAATCCAATCATCAAGCAACTCAAGAAGACCATGGCCGAACTGAACGTTTGGGAATTGATTGTCATTTCAAAGAGTCACCGTGAAGCGCTTCTCAAAGCTCTCACTGAAATCAATGTCTCAAACGAGACAACTCCCAAAGGGTTGGTTAATTTTATAACCAGCCACGCTGCTTCACCTTACATAGTATTCTCTGATGACGATCTACCTCCTGAGGGGCCCCATCACAATAAGGCCCTTCACCTCACTGTGGTGTGTAGACAGTTCAATATTCCAATGATCTTGGTAGACAATGGGTCTGCCATAAATGTTTGTCCTTTAAGGACTGCTCACAAGCTTGGAATCGCAATAGATGATCTTCAAGCTAATACTTAAACCATTCGTGCTTACGACAACTGAAGGAGACAAGCTCTCGGAATCATCTGGCTCAACATTGCTGCTGGACCGATCGAAAAAAGGGCGAAGTTCCATGTAATGGATGTTAAAACTTCGTTCAATCTGCTGCTTGGCCGCCCTTGGCTACATGGGCTAGGCGCCGTCGCCTCGTCTTACCATCAAAAAGTCAAATTCTTATTCCATGGTGCTCCAGTAACTATTGATGCTTCCCCCATGAAGATCCAAGCAATAGGGAAGTCCACTTTGCAAGTCCAGCATGACGACAACAAAGATGAGGAACTCTGGGGGTTCTCTGCTGCTGTGATTGAATAATCCCTTTGTGATGCTAATCTCACCATCCATGCCATACTAAGGAAACAAGGCTACTTCCCCGGAATGGCCATAAGACCCAATAAGGAGCATCTTCAACCTCTCTTTGATCTACAACAAAAGAATGACAAATTTGGGCTTGGTTATTCTCCCACCAAAAAGGAGATAAGGGAACAAGAATTGAGATATGCTTCCCTGAAGAAAAATGAGCTCTATAGTGGACCACCACTCACCCCTTACGAGCTTACTCTCAATGGATACTTTGTGCGAGATGCAGAGGATTTCCAAAGCTTTGACTTCCCTGAACCTCTCCTAACTGCTGATGGCAAAAAATATCCCGAGCTTGAGGTCTTCCAAGACTGTGACTTCATCGAAGATAGGGTCAACGATCCTGTCAAGGCTGCAGCACCTATCAATGATCACATGGGCATGGGTCTACTCTATGGCAGGGAAAAGGAAGAAAAGGGAGTTGTTATTCAAGAGGTGGTGAGTTACGAATCATTCGACCCAACCAAGCTGATTACTCCTGCCAGCAACATGGTTCGAGGGTGGCGCAAGACTTTGAAGATCACCGCACTAGATGGTCGTAAATTTCACTTCACTGTTGGAGAGGGACCAATGTTTGTTGAGTCTAAGTCCAAGGAAGGTTCTGAGTCTGAGTCTAGTCCTAAGTTTAGGAAGTCTAGTGTTAGCAAGGTCAAGGACGGTCATGCTGGACCAAATAAGCCTGTTCTAGAGTCTGTCATTTCTGATAATGTTCTCTCAGCCTCTTCTGAGGCTTCTGCCTTTGATGTAATGATTTCTGAATTCAATAAGAATATGCCTTTTGCTTACTTCCCGTCTCCTTCTCCTCCTTTGATTGACTGCTTTAATTCTAATGCTTCTAAAAATGAACAAAATGATGATGAACTCATACAAGCAATGGAAGCTTGAGCAATAGACCCATTAATTGAAGCACTGAAGAAAGTCGCACATCTCTAGCAATGATGACACCCACAAAGATAATAATAGGACTCAGTCTTCTGGAGAACGAGATGGCAAGTTGATCCAGATCTAAGAATATAATAGATGTGTTGCGTGGTCTTATAGGGACATGCCAGGGATCGATCCAGAGATGCTGAACATACCATACCACTAATTCAGGGGCAAACCTGTCAGAAAACTAAGAAGATTGAAACTGACTAGCACTCATTATCGAGAGAGATGTTCCAAGCAGTTAGAGGCAGGTTTCATCAAGACGGTAATTTCCAGAATGGGATCGGCAATATGTTCCAGTCATGAAAAAAGATGGAAGGGTTCGAATGTGTGTTGACTTTCCGTGACCTAACAAAGCAGCCCAAAGGATGATTACCTTCTCTGCGCACATAGACATCTTAGTGGATAACACTGCCAACGACGTTTCTGTATCCATTCATGAGTGGATATGCGTATACATAAGTAAAGAGGTGAAAAGACCATTGGAGAAGACACCTTCACTCACTCCATGGGGAACTATTTGTATAATAAACCGTCTGCTTCGGCTATAAAAATCACGGCCCCTATAACACGGCTGCCATCACCTTTGCATGACTCGATGCAAAGGAAGTGGGAAGTATAGTTGATGAAATGATAGTTGATTATGGAAACGAACGAAAGGACCTAACCCGTCTAAGAAAACTTCTGGACGAGGCTTCGGGCAAATCAAAATGAGACTTCACCCACAAAATGGCATTTGCAGTCCTCATGGATAAGCTTCTTTGGGTAATGTCATGGCAGCCGAGGCATCGAAATCAAACGCCTTAAAATAAAGCCATAATGTCCCATAACCACCGTATGCAAACAGGAGATCGCGAGGATTTTGGGACGTCTTCAATTACATCGCGGTTCATTTCCAACTCAATATGGTATTGTAGGCTTCGCCTGCCTTGGGGGTGTACACCTCAGCTTCAAGTGTCATGGAATTGAGCCATGGAATCCGATGTGAATCGCGTTGGGGTGGTGTTGTCGAATTGAGGGGATTGCCACCGGTGCTATATAGGTTATTCCACGGACACCGAAACATTGGTGCTAACATAGTGGTCAGACAAATAGGTTTCACAGTAACACAAAGTGTGGTGTCGGGACATGGTAACGGATTGAATCGTAACCCAATCCGCCATGCATTAGCGCTATACACGGTCTCATGGAGTATCATAAATCATACAATAATTTCCAAAGAGCCTATTGAATTGATCTTGAAAGCCGCACTATCTAATATCTGAATAGGTGTGTGCTATATGTACAAAACGACTTCTACATGGACTAAAGCGATCATTGATGTTTGTCATATTATAAGGTGCCTAATAAAACCGGTCGTACATGATTAAATCTGACTTTATGTGGTACGCAGAAATTATTCCGGTCTTGTTTACAGCAGTAGTATACATGTGATAGAATTATATATACAATATGTTCATCCATGAGAAATCCATAATATGAACCATAATATAATATATGTACGCCATCTCACTTGTTAATGATCAGAATATTGTTCAGTTTAATTCGAATAGAATGTTAATTGAATAAAACGATCGTCTGAAGATGGCTATACCAAGGAATAAGAAATCGTTAGTATGACATAGCAATAATAAACAAGAAATAATACAAAGTGAATACAATGAAATTAACGCAATGAACATTAATGACATATCCTACATATTATCATGAAAGTCAAATAAGTGAGTTTTCTACATGTTTGGATTTAAATAAACTCGCATAATAGTTAGTAAATTAGATATGACAAAAGGAAAGTATAGTTTAATAGGCTGAGTATCTACAGAAATTATACATTTAGATTCGCTTGTTGAATCGAAACAAATCGATGCTTGAACTCCAAGAACGATGTATTTAGAGTGTTGAGAGTGAGAGAGAGAATACGCAAAGTTAGGACGGGGAGACGAAGAATAGACGTGGTCTAATGAAAACGTGTGTGTTCGGAATGAGCAAGGGCACGTATTTATAGGCACGAGGGGAAAAAGAGGGAAAAAACCCTACGTATATACCGCTGCGTTATACGCAAGAGCTGCGTATATACGCAGGCTGCTGTGTAAGACGAGGAGCACTGCGTATATACAGGCCTGCTATATATGCATTTCGTATTATTTCTCCGTATTTTTGTATTCCTCCGATTTTATTTCATTGTGATTTCCTTGATTCGACGCACCTAGCACACCTTGCTCTCCAAGCAAGGAGTTCTAGAGTGTTCTAGAAGGTTCCACGTATTTCCGGAGTATTGTTGGTATTTTGTATTTTTTTTTGGTTTCTGCGTATAAAACTTTAAAATCATAGAAAAATGTAGAAAATCAGAAAAATAATCTAAAAATACTGGTGACTCAGAAATGTGAAGAGTGTGATGAAAGTCGGAAATTAGGAGAACATATAAATTATTTAAAAATCCTAAAATAGAAAAAGAAACCTAAAAATAGAAAATAATTAAAATAAATAAAAGAAATGTTTTTGCCCTTTTATTTGTCTTTGCTCAATGTTCTGAGTATATACTCTCCGTTTCAACTTTTGTGAGTCAAAGCATCTTTTCTAATCGAAACATCGCGAGACTGCGTAGTTTCATCACGATTACTCTTTGGGGAGACATTTTAGGTGTCTACAGAAGCCCCCACTTTGACTGAGTCTGAAGAGACGTAGTCTCGTAAGACGAAAGTCAAAGTATTCGATTCGGACGGAGAGCACTCAAGACGTTCTGCGACCCTGAGTTACCCTTTTCGCCGGTACCTGCAAAACGGTTAGTTTTACTGTAGCCGTGTGCCGTGCGGTTCTATGCTCTGGAGTTCTGCTTCGCGTCTGGGGATGAGTTTCCTCCCAAGCTGTTGCTTTTCGGAAAAAATGACATTGACTGTTAAAATGATAGCCTTAATTCGGATAAGGACGTACCTTGGTGACTCCATAGGTCTGTTTTATGCCTATGAGAATTTTTTTGCATGCAATGTTGCTGATCATTTAAGGTGTCTACAGGTAGTATCCATCGTCGCAGCTTCAGTACGGACTTGAACAAAACGATTGCTTGGGAGCGAGAATGTCAAACCAGGCTTTTTGATAAGTGAAAGAGTACCTCTCCAATCTCCAGTCCTCTTACCACAGTTCCCGAGCTTACCTCTACGCTTACTTATGTCACGTCTACCGCTGCACGGAGCACTGCTGCTCGAAGTCAACGGGAAGGAAAATGCCATATATTACTTGAGCAAAAAGTTTCTCCAATACGAGACAAGGTATTCTAGTACACAAAAAGGCTTTGCCTCACACTGGTTTGGGCCACCAATAAGCTGCGGTACTATCATCTTACCCACACAGTCCACATTGTCTCAAAGGCCAATCCATTGAGGTATCTCTTGAAAAAACCTCTAAGAGTGGACGCTTATCAAGATGGGTGGTCATGCTTTTAGAATTCGATCTAAAGTATGTATCCCAAAAAGCCATCAAGGGAAGCATTGTTCCTGAATTTCTAGCCAACTCGCCTGGAGAGGCAGAGCCAGAAGACTTTGAATTCCCCGACGAAGATCTATTGATGACCGAGGACGGAGCTTGGTGCTTATAGTTCGATGGATCCTCAAACCATAAAGGATGCGACGTGGGCGTACTTCTGTTATCGCCAGAAGAAGAGCACACCGATTTTCGTTAAACTAGACTTTGATGTTACTAACAACGCTGCAGAATATGAAGCCTGTATAATCGGGTTAAAGGCAGCAATGGCACTCGGAGTTGAGAAGTTGAGGGTGTATGGTGATTCTTCCTTGATCATCAATCAAATCTCTGGGAAATGGAAGGTCAGAAGTGAAAGTTTGGCCCCTTATCAAGAGCATCTAGAGACAATTGCCCAGAATATCAAAGAAATAGAATACACCTATCTCCGCCGAGAAGATAATCAGTTTGCAGACTCCTTGGCTAAACTAGCCTCGATGATTAAGATCCCCTAATTCGTTAACTCATATGCCACTAGTCATCGAAAGGCGGCAAGCCCTAGCTCATGTCAACGCTTTAGGAGATGAAGAGCCAGACCCCTCACCAGGTGAAGAAAATGAGCCTTGGTATTCACACATCTTGAAGTTCTTGCAAAGCGGCGAATACCCTCCCCATGCATCCAAGAAGGCTCAAATGGCTCTAAGGCAATTTACATCTCAATATGTCTTGCACGAGGGGGAGTTGTACAAAAAGGGCTATCATGGTCGCTCATTACTTTGCATTACTCGGGAGGAAGCCAAAGCAATCATGGATCACGTACATGGTAGTGTGTGTGGCATGCATATGAGTGGCAAGATGTTGGCAAGAAAGTTCATCACCCTCGGTTACTATTGGATAACGATGGAGAAAGATTGCCATGACTATGTCAAAAAGTGTGACATTTGTCAAAAGAATGCCAACTTGCAACATGTACCTCCATCACTCCTATACACCTTCACCTCTCCTTAGCCGTTTTCAACCTGGGGCATTGATATAATTGGAAATATTACCCCTCCAGGACAAGGTGGGCACGAGTTCATTCTGGTGGCCATCGACTATATATTTTACAAAATGGGTGGAGGCAGCCTCCTATGCGACCCTTCAAGCTAAACATGTGGAAAAGTTCATTGAGACAAATATTGTTTGTCGCTTTGGTGTGCCACATGAAATCATTAGCGACAATGGAACGCATTTCCGGAAAGAGTGTGCAGATTTAATCGCCAAATACAAAATTCAACACCATTAGTCCTCCCCGTATCGGCCGCAAACCAATGGAGCTGTTGAAGCAACGAATAAAAATAATTAAAGACAATCATCACTAAAATAACTGAAACTTATAAAGATTGGCCCCACAAGCTCCATTTTGCTCTTTGGGGGTACCGAACCTCGATAAGGACCTCCACGGGATACACCCCTTTCTCTRTGGTCTATGYCARAYAAGCTGTTRAACCAATTGAGTTGGAGGTCCRATCGCTCCYCATTTTMCTTGAAAGTAAAATCCCCMAAAGCGAGTYGGTRRGTGCCAGATARGATGAGCTCATACTTTTGYATYAAAGGCGTCTCGCCGCCTTAAACAATGTGCAAGTCTACCAACAAAGGATCACGAGGCATTTCAACAAAGGTGTTAAGCCTCGTAATATCAAGGAAGGTGACTTGGTTTTGAAAGCGTTGAGGAAAAACGTTCTAGACCCTCGCGGCAAATTTCGTCCAAACCTATATAGTCAAGAGCATCTTATTTGGAGGAGCCGTGCGATTGATAGATATGAATTGCGATGAGTTCGCAAGCCTCACCAACATGGACCAACTAAAAAAATACTATATTTAAGCACCACAAAAAGCTTTAAACCTACCCTTTTTTCAAACCCTGTGAACTACGAGAGGCCTGATTCCATATTGGATACATAGGCAGCTTCTTTGAAGTGCGGCCCCATTAATAATATTTCCCCCCGTTTCTTCCATCTCTGTTCTTTGCTCATGTAATTCGTAAATGTAAATAATGAAACAATGATGTAAATAATTGTAAAGTAAATGAATTTTATTGAGTTTTATTGAGATCACATCAAGTGCTAGATAAAATATGGCACGCAGGCCTGCAACAAAGTTTTATTTAGTTCACATCAAATAAGTGCTAGATAAAATAAATATGGCACGCAGGCCTGCAATAAAAGCTAAAAGAATTAAGTAGTCAATCCTTTTTCTCCTTTTCTACCCCACTTGTACTCGCTTCCTTGTCATAAGACTTCCTCGACTTCCTTCTCTTAGTTTCTTCTCGAGCGGGGGCCTTGGATTTCCTTGGTCTCTCCTCATTCAGCGGGCCTAGTAGACTCCAAACAGGCGCAGTCCTTAGTCTAAGTCTGTCCTTGACTGAGCTAGCAGTAGTTCTTTCCGAATGCTTAGGGTTAGGGACAAAGGCATCTTCGACCTCCAAAGGTCGCTTCCTCTTAAGTTTGTTCCTCTCTACAACCCTATAGTCAACACGAGCCGTGGCATTGGTTGCAGTCATCCATTTTTTTTATTGAAACGAGAGGTGGTCACGTCACGCTCATCAAGATCTAGCACCTCTAGCTTAGGGCGAGCAACCCAAAAAGTCCACCCACCTCTTCAAGGAACGACCAATAATGGAGTGATTTGGATGCCTGCGAGTATCACGATCAGGGATGACTTTTTTCCTGCCATACTAACGCATTAGCCGGACAGGAAAATAGAAAGTCAACGTCCGAAGACCACTGATAATCAAGCCCTCCTCGTCATCAGATGTCATCATCCTCTGAATACGCCACCATGGAACAACCCACCTAATCACAGCCTCTCCACTCACAAAGTATCGTACCCAGTCATCTTTAGAACGTGACGAGTACAATCTTTTGCGAGTACAATAGCTTTTGGTATTATATGATTCCATGTTCTCAGGTGGCGTAATCAAAGATAAGCATTCCATCAACCATATCTACAAATGAAAACAAATAATAATGTAAGCGCCAGAAACACGGGGTATTATTACTATAATTAACGAATTAAAGAATGTAATTATACCTGCAAAATATGAGGACAACAAGTCAATTGGGCATTGTAAGGATCTTTTTCCAAGTCGTCTAACGCAAGCAACATCTCCCCGCAACAAAGTAAGGAGGGTGAATGACCAACCTCGCATTGTTCGACAACAACAATGACGGAGGCAATGCAAAAATTTTCCGATTTTTGAGGGAAAAGATAATGGAAAAATAAGCAAAAGATGAGGGCTCTTCTCCTATGAGCATCACTAACTCTACCCATTGTTCTAAAGTGGTCAATTAACCTCATTAAATCAACTTTGTGGCCAAAAACAATGTCGGAAACGTTGCGTTTCTCAAGCCCAATGAAATTTTCAAAGAATTGATAAAAGAACTCGACAAATCAGGAGCGCAAGGGGGATGATCGATAGGCCAACCAATGATGGCGTTAATTTCTTCAGGCGATGGGGTGATTTCGTTATTGTTAAAGCAAAACGAATGGGTGCGAGGATTCCAAAATTTTATGGAGGCATATAAAAAAGCAATATCAATTTTCACTAACCTTAGCATTAAAAGAATACTGCAATAATGGTCACGAATATCGCCTTTGACCGTGTTGGAGAGATCACGTATCCATGAATCAAGAGCGAAACCAACCTTGCGAGCCATGACTGAAGGGATTTGGAAGAATGAATTGTTTAGGGTTTGTAGTAAAAAGACAAGGACACGGTTTTTGAGGTGAATAAGTCCCATAAACCTCGTCCGTATTTATAGAACTATTCAAACTGAGCCAAAACCTTAGGTTTCAGAGCGTACATACGCTATTCTGGAGCGTATATACGATTCAAAGCAGCATATATATGCTCAACTGCTATCTGTACGATCTATGTCTTCAAAATTTGGAAAATACAAGAACAAGAAGTGTATATACGCTACAAAGGAGTGTATATATGCAGGTGGGCAATGTATATACGCTCCTCTATAGCGTATATACGCTTCCTGCTGACGTGGCAAACCCCCTCATGCAGCTCCCAACTTGATTTGGGGAAATTTTTGCGTATTTTCGTCCTTAAGTTAGCCATGTTTGCAAGTTTGGTGGGTGATTTGTTGTATTCGAGAAATGTACGGTGTTTTCACTGCGGCTCAAATGCATCGTAGAATTGTAATTTTTTGTTTTATCTTTTTTCGGGAGGAAGTCGGTACCTCCAATGCATATTAGAAACACATACATGCATTCATACACAAATACAAACACATACATTCATACACAAATACAAACACATACATGCATTCCATAAATTGCATAGCATACAACCCGTAGTTTCAAATAAATGTAAAAACAAGGCTAAGTTAGTCCTAGGAATCCCTAGTCTACTTAGGTGCACCCCCGATTCCACTACCATCTCCTTGGTTCATGAAGTGATGCAACTGGGTCAAGAATTTCGGAGACAGAATGACAGGTGTTGTCGCACTTAAGGAAGGCATCATGAAAGCATTGAATAGATGGGGGCCTGAATATGGAGGATGTTGAGGCACAAACTGTGGCCCTGTCTGAGAAGCAAACTGCATCCCTTGCTGAGTTGAGAAGTGAGGCACAAAAGAAGTTTGAGGCACAGACTGTTGACTTTTGTTGACTCTAAAATACAAAAACAGGAATAAGCATCTCAAACAAGCGAAGCAGCCAAAAACACTCGGGTGAAAGACAACATACCCAATGAGCTTGTCGAGTTCTCATATTCCATTTCAAGGAATCAATCACTCTCAATACTCGTTCTGACCCAGTCTGATTAAACTGAAAGCATCAAAACAACGTTAATTCAAAAGCCGAAATTAGCATAAAAGCGGCAAAAGAAAAAGAGCATAACACTTACTCCATGAAAGTCTGGCGGCAAGGAACGGGTAGAGTGTAGCTCTGTCTCAGGTGCCTCACTCAAAGTCTCCTGTACGTGACCAGATGGCCCATCGTAACTGATGGTAAGGTCAGCAAAAGGAACGATTCCCTCCGCTAAATCAAGCTGCAAAAGTATTCAAAACTATTAGAATGGCAGTCACAAGCAAATAACTTCAAAGTATAAAAGGGTGTGCAAGTACCCTAGGCCGAGGAATGAACTTGACAGTAGGAGCCAGACGAGGAATCAACACCTCCCCATACGATGCATCCTCGATAAGCAAGGTAGTGTGATTAACAGCCTCAAGGCGACTCAGCGCCCGCGATAGGTTTGGCGTCATCATCATTGCAGGAGGATCTACAGGGACCACAGGAAAGCCCCGAGCGTGCTGCCACACTACTCGCTCACCTAGGTAGAATACAGCGTCAGTTGGTGTCATAAACACGCAACGGGACCTGGTCAGGGATAGAGCAACGGTAGCAGCCAAGTGCTCAACTCCGTCAAAGGGGCGAAAGTTCACCTATGACCAAAGAACATAGGAGGTGTCTTAAAATACTGAAAATGAAATACGCAAAAAGAAACAAGAAGAAGTCAAAGCCAAATTTACCTCATGAGCTTTCATGCATTTGATTCTCTTATTAGTATCCGTCAAGGCATCCTCAGACCTTAAAGTCTTACGCCGGGCCCAGCAGCTGGCAACAGGAAACTGTGGAGGCGCAAGGACACTGGGGGCTAGAGAACGCAGGTAAGAGTAAGCCCAAAGCTGCAAGAACATTCAAAGTAAGACACACAACAAACAAAAGAGAAACAGAGTTACGAAAGGCCCAAGCATAAATGAATACCTCAATCACCCGCCACGGGCCTGAAATTGACACTTTCACTCGACTATCCAATTGGCGGCAGGACTTTCTCATACTTACGAGCAGCTAGGCGTAACCCAAGCCGACCTAGTCGTAGTCCTTAACTACACTGAAGTCCTTCAGAGACTCCAGGTAGCGCAACAAACAGCGGCTTTTAGCCCTAGAATCTGGCACCAGCAAACTGTTGATTATCAGCAACAATATAATCTGCACCCGCTGGGCCTCAGTCACCTCATCCAGCCACAATCCGCTCAAAAGAAGCCCAGGCTGGACGAACTTCACATTTTTTGGAAAAGAAGCACAGATAGGGCCGAGCAGCCGTGGTAGCTCCTCAAAACTCGTGCTCAGAGAAGAGTCAACCTGCACAGGTTTTGCAGTAAACCCCAGCCCGGTTAGCATAGAGAAGTTGAAAGGGGTGATGGTCATCTCACCCCACGGGAAGTGAAATGTGTTGGTGGTGTCCCAAAACCACTCTAACAGGGCAAGAACGAACGAATGTGGAGCCTGGTAATGAGTTATTGACTTCATTGTCTCCACGATGTGATGAAATCCCATATCCTCCATAAGCCCCATAAAGTCGGGATCTTCTAACATGTCTGAGGAAAAGAAGTCGGCAACTCCATGGGAGTGACCATACCCCCGCAGCTCTTAATTTTCCTACAAAACAGGACGAATCCAATAAGGCACCATATTCATGTAAAGCAAGGGAAGAGAGAAAGAAAAGAACACTTACGATTCCCAAATGGGGGCGGAAGGAGATGTGATTTTCTCTATGACACCACAACTGATCTGGAGACCAAGAAGGGCACTTCCAGTTGTTCTTTCGACTAGAGCGAGTAGGAACCGCCTCAACCTCCTCTAAGACATCTTCCATTGGATCTGCCATCCTATAAATGGGCACAAAAGGTCAGAAAGCAAATCGGCAGCATAATGGCTATACATGAACAATACCAAACACACAAAAGTGTGACAACCCTGCAAAGTAAACCATTTTCAAGATCGGTGTTCATAACCCATAAGCATACATTACACAAGTGGCTTTGGAAAAAAGTTCTAAGGTTATTGTGTAGTGAAAACCAAC
Organism: Bassia scoparia; assembly: GCA_008642245.1. NCBI lineage: Eukaryota > Viridiplantae > Streptophyta > Magnoliopsida > Caryophyllales > Amaranthaceae > Bassia > Bassia scoparia. The sequence continues at coordinate 68,660 of SNQN01001833.1, forward strand.
ATACATATGAACAAGCAAAGCAATTTGAGCTTCAAGACCATACATTACGTGAGTAGCTTTGGAATAAAGTTTCAAAGTTGTCATGCAATGAACAAGCACAACGATTTCAATATCAAGGCCAAACATTACATGAATGGTTTTAAAATAATATTTTAAAGTCATCGTGTGATGAAAGCAAGCCATGAATATCATTCGCAAGAAAGTCTAGGGTTATGATACTATGCTTTTGATTCTTAAACACAATTTTTGAGTTAAAGCATGGTGAAAGCATGAGATAAGCTTTATGGTCAAAATATTCACTAAATTAGTTTCATACCAAGTTATGAGTAATACTACAACCAATGGTTAAGTTTCAAAGCAATGGACAAGCCTTGAAAATCGATTATGAAGTTCTAAGCTCATCATCAAGTCTTATCAAGTTTTGCATTTCAATCATCAATRGTCAAGTCTTGAATTGCAAACCAACCATCAAGATGCAAGTAATCATCAAGTTATGAGCTTTTGTTATTTACTCAAGCATACAAGGCTAATTTCCAAGTAGTTCATCAATTTTCAAGCCAAAATCATCAAAAATTCAACCACAAAAGCAAGAATTCACATTCTAAAAAAATCCCAAGCAAATCAAGGCCAAATTCCAAGCATATGTCAAACAAAAATTCAACAAAAATTGGACAAAAATTCGACCAAAATAAGGGGCCAAATTACACCATATTTTTAGGCAAAACCTTGCTCAATTCATCAAGTTTCCATCTCAAATTCAAGTCAAAACAAGCAAAAGCATGGGCATACAAAAAGGACACACAATGCCTAGCTATTAGCACAAACAAGCAAAATTCAAGCAAAATTGGGGCAAAAATCAAAAATTCCCAAATTTGAAAATGGAGCTCGAAAATTCGAAAAATAAGGATAATTATACCTGAATTTTTGAATGAATCCTCAAGTAAATGCTTCCCAAACTTGCTTGAAGATCAATGAGGGAAAGAATTCGGGAGAAGAAAGCAATGGGGAGGCCGAAATAGTAGCAGCAAGGAGAAGATGAAGAAGGGGGTTGCGGTTTTGGGCAAAATACGCCCATAAAGAATTTTATACTCCCTATGGAGCGTATATATGCTCCCTGCTGCCTCACAAATAAAAAAAATATTATTTTTATACCCCTATGGAGCGTATATACGCTACATACCTGCGTATATACGCTCCTGCTGATGTGGCATGCCACGTCAACTACCTGTGGGGCCAATTTTCGACCTTTTCCGTACTTAAACGACTTTCGCGCGCTATTTCGATCATCCAACGACCATTCAACCTCCCGGGAATATCAAACAAACTTTCAAATGCCCTGCAAAATTACAACATTTCCCCCCAAGCGGTAAAATTACAAAAATACCCCTAATTGGGCAAAATCCAAGTGTTCCACAAAGCATTCAACGTCAACATTTCAAAGCAACCTCCAAAGCATACACATCTTCTCGGGTTTTGGAATTTTCTCCCGCACCAGAAATTCCGCAAACACACATCTCTTCGGGTTTTGGAATTTACTCCCGTACCAGAAATTCCGCATACACATCTTTTCGGGTTTTGAAATCTTCTCCTGCGCTAGAAATTCCGCATACACACATTCACTCGGGTTTTGGAATCTTCTCCCGGGCCAGAAGTTTCGCAGACGCACATTCTCTCGGGTTTTGGAATTTTCTCCCGCAATAGAAATTCCGCAAACACACATCTTTTCGGGTTGTGGAATTTACTCCTACACCAGAAATTCCGACGCAAGCAAATCATTCCAAGGATACATGCACAAACTGACCGCACGGGACAAGGCTACAGGTAAAACTAACCGTTGTTTTGCAGGTACCGGCGAAAAGGGACAACTCAGGGTCGCAGAACATCTTGAGTTGCACTCCGTCCCAAATCGAATACTTTGACTTTCGTCTCTCAAGACTCAGTCAAAGTGGGGGCTTCTGTAGACACCGAAATGTGTCTCCCCAAATGAGTAACCGATGATGAAACATACCACGTTTCGTGATCGATTTGATTCTAAAAGACGCAGTTCAACTCGTAAAAAGCTCGAAATATGTGAAGTCATGCTCGAAATCATGTGTCAAAGGTCAAATAAGAGGCAAAAAGTATTTTCTTTTATTTCTTTTATTTATCTTCTATTTTTAGTATTTTCTACTTGGTTTTAGGATTTTTTTTTTAACAATTTATACTGGTGATTTTCATGATTTTCATTATTCTTTAGGATTTTTTTAATAATTTATACGCTCGTTTTTGGTTTTTCGTGTCTATAAATACCTTCTTTTGCCTCATTTCCGAAGGGACGGCATAAGCCAAGCTTCACATACTCTCTCATTCTCTCACTTCCACTCTCTTGCTATTAAAGCATACAAATACGAGTTCTCGCGCTCTTTTTAAATCGAATAGATGAAGCGAAATCAAGTATAACCCAGAGGTTGCTCAACTAAAATCTCCATTTCGCATCCTTTTAACTTGATTAATAACTATTACGAGTTTCAGTTAAATTAATAAAAAGTAGAAACCTACCTTTCACTTGTTGCATGTAAATACGTAGGATTAATCTTCTCATTTTCGTTTTTATCAATGTCATTTTCATTTTCATTATTACTTATTATTATCGTCAATACTGACATGTTTATTTGTCTTGTCTAGCGGATCGATCAAAGGCACTTTGTCGTCAATGCTAACATGTTTATTCTAACGATTTTTTTATTGCAGCGACAAGGTAAGGATGGCGTATATATATATATATATGTATATGTATATATGTATATGTATATATGTTTTGTGTTGCGCTTTCTATATTTTGGTTAAATAAGACCGGACTTACGTGAATCACATTAAAGTCAGATTAATTATGGACGATCGGTTTTAGGCACCGTATTAATATTGATTAATGTCAAGTGGTCACAATATATAGGCTAGGTAGTCATTTTTTGTATAATAGGAACTCACTTTTTAGTAGTAACTTTAGGATTAGAACGCGAAGAAGGTTTGAAATTGCTAAGTTGCGTGCATCCAATAATCGTGTTTGAATGTAATTACAATGAGACCGAGTAAAGGCCGCTACATGCGGGCTGATTGGGTCAAAGATTCGATCCGTACCATGTCCCCGAACCCACGAACTGGTTACTGGATCAGACCGTGTGGGGCCGTTGTTTTGGCACCAACGTTTTGGCCGTCCGTGATTAACCTTTATAGGCACGATGGCGATCCCCTTACTCGACAACACTCCCCAACGCACTCACATGCGGGTTCTGTGGCTCAAGCCCACAACACAACTACACATCGACGTAGGCCCAAGCCCCCCGCGGGGGCCCACGGTCTACAGTGCCCGTTACATCTCTCTTAGTAGTTATGTATGCCCATGTTGCATAATGTAGAAGAGTGTGCCAATCTCGTGGGTTATTGTCCACCATCTTGGATATCCTTTTCCCTATTATCTTATTATATAAATTAACAAAAATAATCCTACCTTTTGATGGTATTCCAAAAATAATCCCAACTTTAAATATTCCAAAAATAGTCCCACCTTTTACAATGTCTTCCAATTTTGATCCTTAACCGGTTATAACTTGTTAGTTATTTGTTAAATAGGTTAATTGCATATTAATCTAATATTAATTGTTTTGAATAGATTAAATTTATCAGTTTAATGTTAATTAATTTAATTTATTAATTATTTAATTCAATAAAAAATAAAACATATCCAAAGCCACAACCATAACAGTACCACCCAACCAACCACCACCACCCCACCCCGCACCATCACCAGTTCACCACCCTTCAAACCCATTGAATTCATCATAACCTTTACCCTTCTAATCAATCATCACTACCCTTCTCAACATACCAAACCACTGCCCCACCCTTCGAAACCCACCTATTCACCAATAATACCCTTCGAAATCGACGATCGAACCGCCATCTCTACCTTTAGAAACCCTTTGAAACCCACCCAACCATGCCATCGCACCCATGAAATAAATGAGTGGAGAGACATAGAAGATGAGTAAAGGGGAGAGAAAGGATAGATGAACATCTTAAATGATGGTGCAGTGGTTGTCGCTGTAGGGGTATGGGGAAAAGCCGAAAAGCAGGGTTCTGCCGGTGGCGGTGAGCCTTTGTCATCGGGAGTGCCGGAGTGGATCTTCGTTGTTGGAATTAGACAGGGGATGGGAGTTGAAGGCTGATGGGGTAGTTTTTATGTTTTTTTAAATAAACTTAATGAGTTAATGGCTAATATATTGATAATCTATAGTGTAGAATTTGTTTATAACCGGTTCTCCAGGTAGGAGGTTACTTGGATCAAAATTGGAAGACATTGTAAAAGGTGGGATTATTTTTGGAATATTTAAAGGTGAGATTATTTTTGTTAATTTTTCCAATCTTATTTGTAGCCTCTACTTGCCCGTTAGCTTGTGCAAAGTCAGGCGTTGAATGTATCTTCTGGATATTGAATTTTTTGAGAAACTCATCGAATTCCTCCCCTATGAACATCGACACCTGATAAATAGTAATAGTATCTGGAATCCCAAATCGTGTAAAGATCCTTTCTTCTAGAAATTAATTTACTGCTCTTGCACTAAGCTTCTGGAAAGCCTGAATTTTGATCCACTTTGTAAAGTAGTAAGTGGCGATCAGGATATACTCATGGTGTCCGGATGAAGGTGGTTTAATAACTCTAATTGCGTCAACGGCCCAGCCTCTGAAAGGCCAAGGCTTAAGTATCGGATGAAACTCAATCGCCGAAGCTCTACTTATTGGCTTAAATCTCAGGCATTGTTTGCAACCTTTAGCATATTGCAAGCAATCTCCTGTGATCGAAGGCCAAAAGAACCTCATTCTGTGAATGAGCCATCGCATCTTAAGCTCTGATTGATGTGATTCACAAATACCATGATGAACCTATGCTAAAATGGTCAAGATCTTCTTACTATTTACACATCTCAACAAAAGTCCTTGCAGATCTTTCTAATACAACTTATTTCCAAAAAGGAAATATTTTGTAGCTGACAACCTTATATTCACGGGAACTTTCTTGCCAAAAGGATCCTATAAATACTCTTTGATCTCCTAGCACCAGTCTGCCTCACTCCCAAGAACACTCACCTTATTCACCTCAATTTTCATAACCTCTTCCAAGGGTCTTAATTTAAACTAATGTGTATTACACTCTCATCAAAACCATCAAGGTCTTTAGAGAAGCTTGTTGAGCTAAGTAATCAGCGTCTTAATTCTCTCCCCTTAGCATATACGAAACATCACACTGATCAAACGAGGTGATCAGCTCTCTCAGTGTTGTATTGATCGCCAAAGCTAGAGGGGAGGTTCCTCTAAATTCTCCACTGATTTGAGACACAACCCATTGAGAATCTCCAAAAGCTTGAACCCTTGTGACACCCATATCTTTCAAGGTCCTGAGACCAATAACCAGAGCTTCAAATTTAGCTATGTTATTTGTGCATCGGTCTGAGAAAGTTATCGCCATCTTAGTCTTCACACCCTTTGGTGAAAGTATCACTATCCCGACTCTAGCAGAATTTATTCGACTGGACCCGTCTATAAATAAACACCAAGGTTCCTCCTCCTGAACTTGGACATCATTATCAACGGGGTTATCAGCCAAGAAATCTTCTAAATCTTGACCTTTCACAGCCTTCTGAGGGGCATGCTTCAACTCAAACTAGGATAAATGCATACTACACTTACACAGCCTTCTTGTGAAAAAGGGGTGATTCAAAAGGTGTTTCAAAACATCGGTTAGTGATATGACTTCAATGGAGAAAGCCATGAAGTAATGGCTGAGTTTACTGGAAACGTCATATAAACTCAAGCACCATTTCTCATCGTTTGTATATCGTGTTTCCACATGTTGTAAGATTCTGGTTAAGTAAAAAATTGCTTATTCCTGCCCATACTCATTTTCTTATGTGTGCATATTGGCGATGGAGCCATCAGACTCTAAAAAATATAACCTCAACGGTTTCCCATTTTGCTTTGGGGGAATCAAAAATGGTGGAGAAGCCAGTTGATGTTCATCACTCAATTTGAACTCATCTCTTTTCTTTAGCTTCAACAAAGGAAAAAAAGCTTTAGTCTTTCCTGCCAAATTAGTGATAAACCTTCGAACATCATTGATCTATCCCAAAAACTTTTGCAACTCTCATTTCATTCGAGGGGTTCAGTCTCTAGGACAACTTTTGCCTTGTTCTGGTATATTTTGATACCATTTTTATGTTCTAAAAACCCGAGGAAATCAATGGCTTTAACCCCGAAGGCACATTTCATGATCTTCAAACTAAACTTTCTCTTTCGCTCAAAGGCACGAATCAGATGCTCCTTATGTTCTTATGCATTCCCTGATTTCATTAAGACATCATCTATATAGACTTTCATGAAATCTCCTATCATCTTATCGAAAATGAGGTTCATAGCACATTAGTAAGTTGCTCCCGCATTCTTCAATTCGGAAGGCATAGCTACATACTCATAGAGTCCAACAAACCTTGGGCACCTAAATGCAGTCTTCGAGTGATCACCTTCAACAATTTTGATCTGGTGATATCCCGCAAACACATCTAGTGTTGACACTAACTCATATCTTGATGTAGCATCTATAAGCATGTCAGCTACTGGCATAAGATATTGATCCTTTGGAGAGGCACTGTTAATATATCTGTAATCGATACAAATCCTAATTTTGTCATTCTTCTTGACCATGAGAACAATGTTAGCGATACATTCAGCGTATTTTACTGGCTGAATAAATCAAGCTTTCATGAGATTAGTGATTTCTTCCTTGATTTTAGGAATCACATCTGGCGCAAACCTCTTTGGGCGTTGTACCACTAGGGTACAACCTGGTTTGATTGGCAACTCATGCAGGATAATTGAAGGATCAATTCCTGGCATTTTCTGATGTTCCTAAGCAAAGCAGTCTTTATATGTTTGGAGGACTTTAATAATGGACAGCTTCTCTCCCTCAAGTAACTCCTTACTAATGTAAGCATACCTAAGACTTTTTGTAGTACCAAGATTAACCTCCTTAAGAGGGTCATGGACTTCCTGCTTTTGGCCCACACTCTTACCTCCTCTTCTTGACCATAAAATCTCCCCATGGCGTCAGAAAAGGACGAACAGTGAGCGCCAAAATCCCCACTTGATGATACTTCTTCATCGTCACCCATGATTGCGTTCACCTCTAGACCATATTATGCATAATGACAAGCATAAAGATTGCGAAGAGCTAAAGCTATACCCAGCCTAATTCTATAGTTATAATTTAAATTCATTAAATCCATAAAACACATAAAATAAAAGTCTGAACACTATCTGTATGTATCCAATACTAATTACACCAGGTAAGATAGCCCTCCTTCCCTTGATAGTGTTTAAGTACATCATCGAATTTGGCCCCAAGAGATGCCCCTTGGACATCCACTATGCTGGAGTGATTCTTTGATATTGGACTCTTCACTAAATGAGAAGCATCAGATGTGTTTTGTGATTCATCATCTTCAGCGGCCTCTTAAATGTATCTGATTGCACTTGAAATAACTTTCACTCTAGGCCTCGGTTGACTTTCAAATTTTAGAGCAATCCCCTTGTCACTAGGCAAGGTCTTCATAACTATCCTGGGAAATTATCGGTTAGTGTCAATCAAATAAGCATCTACATCAGCAAAAACTACCTCATATTCATTACAGTTCCAAATTTTTACTTTCTGATGCAATGTAGAAGTATAGCATAAGTCTAGAGAAGCCATTCTCTTTTGAGAATCGCATTACAATTACCCTCCCCTTTTACTACAAAGTAAGCTGACCAAGTCTTAGAAGTACCTAGTTGGATGTGCATACATGCTAATCCTTCAGCATTCTCAGACTTGCCATTGAATGCAGTTATGCTAATCCTGACACTAGATAAGTCCTTCCTACCCTTACCCAATTTCTTAAAAACTAACCAAGACATAAGATTTATAGTAGCGCTAGTATCAATTAGCACTCTACCTGGTCTAGTGTCATATACGTTAACTATCATATAAAGGGGCTTAATATGCGAGTTGTCGACACTGAAATCCTTGATTAAGTGTCCCACAACAAACTGTTCTTGCTCCTAAGTAATAGTTTTCACTGATGGCGCCAGGCCAGATCCTTTATCAAATTTACTCAACTCTGCTGAAATAGTAGAGGTCTTACCTACAACTTCGGCTTGGACAACTTCATCGGCCCATGAAGTATCTGTTTGCACGGTCCAACAAGCTTTGAACGTTGGAGGGAAAGTGACATAACAACAAGCGCCAGACTCATAATCTCCTTCTGAATAATTTGCCAAAAAATCAAGATCTGACTTGGATACCTCCAAATACAATCCTTCTGAACCATAGTCTACTAACTCCACATTAGATACCTGTTCAGTTATCAAAGCATCTTCTGCAAAGATTTCTGTCCCATGATTCTCCAATTCTTCTTCAGCGGGATCCTCTATCAGTTTTATAACTCAGGGATGACTCTGAATACTAACAAGCTACAAGTCCTTGGATGATCCTTGAATTGTATCTCTCTAAAGCACTTTTGTAACCATATGAGGCTCCGACAATAGAATTCCCTCACCAAGTCCATCTTCCTGTTTTCCACCCGAAAGAGCTTGGGTCTCTAGGACATCTTCTCTCAACTTCTCTCTCTGAGTCTCAACCAAATGACGCTGGGCTGTAGGAATCTCTTCCTACAACTTCTCTTTCTAGGTGATACTCAAATGAGGTTGAGCATCAAAAACATCTCCTTTTTACCTCTCTGTCCTAATAGAGGCCATGAAAGACTTATCTTTGTGAGTTCCCCCTATTGAATTCTCTCTCCATTTATTGTCATCCTTCAACTGAGGCTTCTCAACAGAGATGACTTTAAGCATTCCCTTTTGCAAAGCCTCCTCATCCACATGAACTTCCTTTGCTTGTAGTTGGTTGGTTGCTGCTTCTCTGATCAACATAGCCTTCATCCTGACTCTTCTCTTAACTTTGGCAAGAGCCAGATCATCTTTCTATTCCTTGTCTATGTTTGAAGTGTTATCCCTTTGCTTGATTTCTACCTCTTGGACACCTTGGTATGAACTTGGTACTTTCTCAATCTTACTAGGCAATTGGACCACTTTGGGTTTGCCCAACCTAGTCGAGACTGAAACAGTGGAGAGCATTCGAGGAAGATTGACTGGTCCCCTCCTTAAGCCTCTTTTAAACTGAGGTTTTTGATGTCTAGGCCGGTACCCAACTTCGGTTGTTAGGGATAACTTCAATCCTTACTGGCTCTTAAATGTAGCATGTCAGCACATAAAAAATGCATAGAGAACAGTAATTTCTTCATGCCTTCCATATATGTCTGAGCATTCTGACTGGCGTCCCCATTATGATTACCATTGCAAACAACATTTCCTGACTACAACTCATCACTTTCAGCTTTCTTACCCTAGGGTTGAAAATTAACAAGATCCAATGCTTAGTATACCTACGTTGAGATTTTGTAGCCCATCAGTCCTCATCTTTTTATTAATAAAGCCTTTGAAAGCTTTCCACTGATGAGTTGGGCGTGCAGCACTGAAATGTCACCTGCACATGTTAAAGTTGTCATAATCCTGCTCATGGCATTTTAGAGCAATTAGGACTCCTTCCCTCACAATACGTTCGTATAACTTTACAGCAATAGCTACATTAGAGAGCTCCGACATGTCAATATGAGAAACAATATTAGTATCAATACCAACCATATTGCAATCCATATCATATTGTTTTAATTCTAACACAAATTCAAAATCAATTTCACAAGCATCTTCACTCTTTTCAGGAAAATTAATATTTCCTTTATCAAATTCTGTATCCTTTTCCTGAAAATTACACAAACGTTAATTCTATGTGTAAAAGAATCATGCCATTTGCTATAAACTTTTCCTTTTATTTCATTAGGATCTCTTTCCTTATGTCTACGTACCCACTAGCTTAATCTTCTTCAACTTTAAGAGCCAATCAAAGATTTCATCACATTTGTTAATGTCAAATGTGTACTCTCTTCTTTGATCAGACTTGAAATCCTTCTTCTGAGAAGACTTTTCGTTAACTAATTGGGGACATTTAAATGGTGGGCCCTGAACAAATTTTGCCATCACCACATTCACTTGATCATCATCTTGATCCTGGTTCTCTTCCGTGCAATTTGCATCGTTGACGTAATACTTTTGTTTGCTATTAGATTCTTCAACCAAACATCTTTCATACGCCACCACAGCGCTAGCCAAAGCCACAAAGTGAGGGAAATGTTGTCCTTCAAATTTCTTTCTTAAAGGAAAAGACAACCCTTTCTGGACTATAAAAACAAATTTAGACTCGGGTAAGTTAAGATGACATCTGATCTTGGCTCTCTTAAACCTAGCGATGTAATCCTCTATAGGTTCTCCCTTGTCCTGGATTATCTTAGATAAATCTCCAATAGAGACTCCGACTTCCACTCTAGTAAAATGGCGAAGAAACTACCTTTGGAGACCTTGCTAAGTTTGAATCGAGTTTGCTCGAAGATGGGTAAAAAGGGAAAACGCAGTCCCGATAAGAGAACTAGAGAACAACCTATGCTTTAAATAATCACTGTCCGCAACTTCTCTAGAGTGGCAGCTAAACCTGACCAAATGTTCCTCAGCAGACACTTACCTATCGCTAGAGAATAAGGGAGAAAATTCAAGAACATTGAACCCTTGAGGAAACGGATACATCCTTTCTATCCATTCAGGATAAGAATTACAAGTCCCTTTCTTGGGAAAATCAGCATTGTGCCCCATGGCTCTTTCGATCATCTCCTCCACTTGACTAAGGAGAGGTTCATGATGAGCCTATCCCATAAATAAGTTCTGATCTTGAACATTCGGATACCGACAATCCTAATAATAAGTAGGATGGGGTGTTTTCCCATAGGGCTTCTTGTTATATCCAACTCCATGCTGGAAACCTCCAATATTACTAGAGTTTTATGTTCCCATCGCCTGAGGTCCCCCATAGGCATTACCCTATGCATGTTACCCCTGCCCCCAGCGGTTACTCTGAGGAGGATGGATTTGGTAGGAATAAGCCTGTTGTTGATAACCCTGATTCCTAGTTTGTGGCAAGTGATTGGGTTGTGGTGGTTCATGAGTAGCAAGATATGTACTTTGAGGAATGGGTACATTAGTTGCAGTTTGAAAACTGCCAATAGTGGGAAATACCCCTCTAGTTACATAACTATTTGCTCCAAAACCAAAGGTTGTTCCTGTGGGTGGAACAGTTCCCATTGAAGTCCTCAAAGGGATTGAATTAGAAGCCAAAGGAATAAAAGAAGGTCCAGGATCACCATGGCTATAGCCTGACTCATAGCCTGACCTTGGGCCTACCTCTCTCCTCTGACTCTTGTTCCCTTCATTGGCATCTCAGAGAGGAAGACTCCTTGATATTGTTTGAAGAGTTGGAGGGACATTAGTTCCCATCACAGTGCTTGTTCTAGGATAACCCAAGGGTGGTTCTTCCCTAGGATTTTCGACAGTTTTTCCAAAACCTCTGTGGTTAACAAATTCATAAACCGTTCATTCAATTGATTATGCTTCTCCACTAAAGGTTCCAACCAAGTAACTACCTCAGTAGCAACCGTCTTAGGTAACGCCACGTTAGTAGCATTCCACATCTCGTTGATATCCAATATAATCCTATTCACCTGTCTCGTAACTGCCTATTGTGAGTGGGAGCCAAAGTTCTGCAACTCGGCAGTTATCACTCTAGCAGTTTCATGTACCATACCTCAGTGGAGATTGTTGAACTGTACCCTGTGGTTTTCCTTCAAATCATCTAAAAGGCTTGTAATAATATCCAAGTATTGCATGTATATTGAATTGAGAAAACCTTTGGCTGAGGATGATTGATCTTCCCCTTGTTTAGGTGCAAACTGTCCAGTCTTTACGCTTGAGACTCGGTTTGCTCAGGAGGAACAACATCTTTAACAAATTGTTGTTGCGGAATAGTTTCTTAATTACCAAGATCTTCTAGTGGGTTTTCAAGATTTTGATCGGATGAATTACCATCCTCTTTATTTCCAGACCTTCGAGTAGATCTCTTAGGGGTCATGGTTGAGAAGCAAATATGCTTTTGAAAACTTCTCTCCCACTATGGTCGCCAAAAAACCTGTTGAGGTGATTTTGCACTTCACCAACAAGTCAACCGCCTAATATTGTTCTTAGTTCGGTAAGGGGCTGCCCCTCTAGTTACTTATTATATTGGTTACCTCGCTAACGTAAAATGGCTCCTAAATAATTAGAGTTAATCAAGAAGATGAAACATAAGGAGAACAACTTGTTGTGGAACAAAGCTGAAGCTTAAAACAAACGAAAATGAAGAGAAACAAACACCATCCATTATAAATAGGGATAAGTATCAAAATACCATTTGTATTACAAGGAAGGATTATTACCTCCATGTTCACACAAATTGGATGAAAATCGAACAACTTACTAATTGATTATAAGATGAACTACGCTACGCTAGACTAATCTAGGCTACACTACGCTACTCTAAACTAACTTGGCTACTGAGCCAAGTGTGGCTAAAGGAAACTAAATGCGAAAAGAGATAGATTGATTTTGTTGTGTTGTTGTTGGTTTTTTTTTTTTTTGTTCAGTTCTGCTACGTCTATTTATAAGCCTCCAAGGCTACAGATCGTGGGTGAAAGTTACTCCTTCGACGGTTTCTTTCCAGACAGACAACTAATAAGAAAAGCTCACCAGGAAGTCCTAACGGAGGCATTGAGGCGAACAACCAAGGATCCTAATAGAGAAATTCCTAATAAAGGCATCGAGGCGGACAATCAATCAATCTAATCACATAAAGCGTCCAGACGGAAACACCGAGATGGGCGGAAACAAACTAGCAGCATGCAAGATACCGTAACAAAAATACCCAGTGGACACAGAACCATAGGTGGAAGCGCAGACACAAGAATTAGCAACTAAGACAAGCAAGCAAGCAACAGCAACCGCAGGTGCAAGTAAAACTAACGCATTTGTTTTACAGGTACCGGTTACTTTGGCTTTCGTTTTACGAGATATTGTTCTCAACAAACTCAGCCAAAGTGGGGGCTTCGGTAGATACATACATTTGTCCCTCGCCCAAGACGGCCAATGATAAGACATCACTTGCAACACACAAGTCAAATTGAGAGAGCTAGAACCCTAACGGGCAAAGGAAAGGCAAGTTCCCTTACACTGAGCACTTTTTCAAGCATTTAGCACCTCAAATAATGATTTTTACTTTCTAAATAATTTTAACTTATTTTAAGCATTTTTTCTATAATTTTTTTTTCAAATTTTCAGAGTTTCCGACAATTTAATTAATATTGCAATGATTAATTAAAATATCAACACAGCTCCAAAAATCACGAATTTTTGAAAAAAATTATTATTTTTTACAAGGAATTTTTACATATTTTATCCATAATTTTTTGACTTGTCGATTTTTATTTACAAATTTCTTAAACAAAAACGCAAAACCAACTAATGTTGGCCACCAGTAGATATTTTACCTCGAGACAAGCGTCCCGAGGAAGCCAAATATCCCGAGTATCAATATCAAATCAGCTCTAATCATATAAAATAACGCACATATTTTATTTTATTTTATTTCGATTTTATTTCAAACGATATTCATAAAAAAGGCAAGTCGAATCGGCCAAAAAAAGGAAGGGAAGCTGGGCGAGATTTTGCCCACCTTCTTTCCTTTTTTAGCTCAAGCCTATAAATGTAGACCGACCCCCAAGTCATTTGCAACGTTTTGGCATTTGTTGGACGCGTATACTCTCTCTCTCTCTCTCTCTCTCTCTCGTCCAATACAAACTCTCTCTCTCACACAAACTCATAAACACATACAAACACACTAGATCAAAGGTTCGAAAAAGGTTCTATGGTTCCAACAAGGGTTCTAAAGGGTCCGAAGCTACGGGAGGTTGAGAACAGGGGGTTTGATAGTCTTCTCAATCTACAACATCGTGTTGCAAGGTAGGTTTGAGGCCAAAGTCTCAAATCTAAACAACCTTTTGCATGCTTGGTTAGAAATTCGACTTTCTATGTAATTTTTGCATGTAATATTGCTTAAACAACTACTCGACATTCAAATTAAAAACAACTTTAAGGCAAAACTTTCAATTCCTCGTACGAGTGCTTGCATGCTTGTCAATCACCAATAATATGCTTTAAACAAGACCGACAAATTTCGTGTTGCGTAATAAGATAACAATGGACAATCGACATTAGGCTCCTTGAATACAAAATTAATTAACAACACATGCCACAACAAACTAGACATTATATGCATAGTATATTGTTAAACAACCCGCCTAGTAATCTTGCATGCTTAGGGTTTAAAACGGAAATATGTTTGTTGTTGTCTTTTGGATAATGAACTCGCATGACCTGTAGAGGTCGCTAGATTTGGTGCACGACCAGACATGGAGTCCTTCGCCTTGCTTTATGCAATTATAGGCAATGCTTAAACCAGGTTCCGTAGCTTCCCGAAAGAAGTGCGGTGGCGACTTCCTCTACTCATTTCGAGTATAAACAGACAAATCCAGGCATACTCACACTATGCAAAAGCAAGAATTCAATTCTAGCAAACAAATTGAGTAGGCAATTAAATTGTACACCCCGAGGCAGAGGGACCTAACCCAGGCCGACCCGGTGACACCCCGGCAACCGTGAATGGGCGAAGGACCGATGTTCGAGGATTCTAAATCTGAGACTGAGTCTGAGTTTAGGGTCGTAGAAGCTAGAAAGTAAGCTCTTAGAAGCGGAATCGGTTAGGGCAAGATTTGACGAGGTAGCTTTACTCGATGAAAACCGACTAGCAACTTTGCGTCATGTGCAGGCATACCAAAAGAGGGTTGATTTTAACCGACGAGTCAAGTCACAAGGCATCAAAGAAGGTGATTCTATTCTTAACGCACTACGCAAGACAATCCTAGATCCTCGAGGAAAATTTCGTCCTTATTAGGCAGGTCCTTACATTGTCAAGAAGATCCTACCAAAAGTGACAGTTCAACTAATGGACATGAATGGCAACGACGACTTCTACAGCCTCACGAACTTAGACCAGCTCAAGAAATACTACATCTAAGGCATACACGCGCACCGCGTTTCAACAACACAATAGCAATGTGCATCAGAACTACGGATGGCCTAATTCCTAATGTGCACCATAACAACAAGTGCATGACTTGTTTTGGATTTTCAAGTGAACACAAGTTAAGCGGCAATTGGGCAAAGTTTTCTTTAACATGTGACAGGCTTGTCGCGTGCCTATCAAAAGTACTTATCAGAACTAACTATGCAGCTACTGGTAACAGGATCGTTTCCACGAAGAAGCAACAACTATTGTTCAATTGAATCAAAGCATCTAAACTAATAAGAGAAATCTTGGTTTGTGTTGTATCGAAATAAGTCTAATAAAAGACGAATAATGAAGAATAAACTATATGATTAACGAATGTAGGGCTATGGTTCACTATAGCAGTAACTAACAGCAATTCGGGATCAACAATTCACAACAAGGCATAATCAAAATAGGATCAAAGCTCTCTCGAATTAATTGAACCATCGAACTACTCCTAACCGTATCTCTCGACCTAAGATAGTCTCATTCTACCTATTGATGTTGATCTTGTGTTAAGCCTCAATCGCTAGATCTAGAGACTTGTGACTAATCAGATTAAGCAATTAAGTCGAGCCCTATGAAATTGATTAACATAAAGAACAATCTAATAGGAAATTGATTGATTGCGAAGTCAAGAATCGAATTAAGCTAAATACATGCCAATCATATTGCTATAGAACCCCAATCGCCCTAGAAATTAAACTACTCACTCATATTAAAATTAAGCATGATAATGGCAATTGGGGAGAACATAATTAAAAGCATAGACAAATTAAAAGCAATAAAAGAATAGATTAAGGGATGAATAAATTACCAAAATTGCAATAAAATTGATGAACAATTGATGAGCTTTATTGAATTTCAACTGAATGAGAAACTAGGGTTCTTGAGAATACGTATTTGAGTTTTTGAAATAAAATCTAATAATCAAAAGTGATTTACAAAATTAGGATTTCTCCTCTTAAATACTCTTATTTTTCTGAATTCAAAGAGCTGCCAAATTACAACAATGCCATCCCAATTAAAGCCAAACAAAGCAGAAACAAACCGGCCAAAACCGATCTTAAACTGATCGGTTTGAGTGAACCGATCAGTTTGAAATGCTGAACCGATCTGTTTGAGTTGCCAAACGATCGATTTGAGCTAATTCCTCTTGCTTAGCTTCTTTCTACTTAATCCAAGCCTCATGCTACTCCTGTGAAGCTCCATAGTTCCTTTAATCATCCCAAAATCGATCCAAAAGCATTGAAAAGATCCTGAAACTAATCAATACACTAAATACACAATATTAGTAGCAAAAAGGCCATAAGGCGGACAAAATCAACCAAAAGGAAAAGAGAATGAGGGGGGAAACCATACAATAATACAATACATCAAACTCCCCCAAGCCAAACTCTTGCTTGTCCTCAAGCAAACTCCACTAGACTCACAAGCAAAGCAAATCTCACCCCATAAAAGCAACATCGCAAAGACTCATGACCAATTCCCCGACCAAGATCCCAAGTAACTCAATGCCTATCCAAAACGTGAATCATCAACAACACAACCAGCCATCAAGAATAGAGAGAAATAAAATCAAGGAAGAACTTCTCGCTAGTGGCACTCCTCTCTTTGTGTGGTGGGTTAAAAATGAACCCAATCACTAACCATCCCACATGCGCATAAAATGTGCACATGAATCAACTATTGTGGCCTAAATCACTAAAGGCAACCTGTAGACACCTAAAAATGTCTCCCCAAA